>CAUYQG010301095.1:0-15501 GCA_963574415.1 Tarsius wallacei | reverse complement strand
GGGCTCGGTGGCTCAGCCTGTAATCCCGCGCCTTTGGGAGGCTGAGGTGAGTGGATTGCCTGAGCCTGTGGGTTCGAGACCCACCTGGGCAACTTGGCGAGACCTCATCTCTACAATAAATAAAAAAAATCAACTGGGCGTGGTAGCGTGCGCCTATAATTCTGGCTACTCGGGAGACTGAGGCGGAAGGATCGCCGGAGCCCAGCAGGTCGAGGCTGCGGTGGCTGGGAGCGGCCACTGCATTCCAGTCTGGGCGACAGTGAGACTCCAACTCAAAAAAAAAAAAAAGAAATAAAAAAATTAGCTGGGTGCAGTGGCATCCACCTGTAGTTCTAGCTACTTGGAAGGCTGAGGTGGAAGGATCACCTGAGCCCAGCAGGTCAAGGCTGTGTTGGCCATGAGCAGCATGCCACTGCATTCTAGCCTGGGTGACAGAGTGAGACTCTGACACACACACAAAAAAAGTTAAAACAAAAACCTAGAATATGACTCAGCCATTCCATTGCTAGTAGAATGAAAGCATATGTTCATATAAGAACTTGAACAGGAATGTTCAAATCAGCTTTATTTGGAATAGCCCCAAACTGGAAACAAATGTCTATCAACAGGTGAATGGATAAATAGATTTGGCATATTTATACAGTGAAATATTTCTCAGTATTAAAAGGAATAAACCATTGATACAAACCAAAAAAAAAAAAAAAAAAGAAGGAATGTATCATATGAGGTCTGAAAATTAAGTTAACAAACTCATCCTAAAAAAAGTGCTACATACACCTCATTGCTGAATATCATCACTATGGTCAACTTGGAAGTATTCTCTTTTGGAAGCTATGCACTGATGCCAGCACGTAGTCCACCTGTCAAAGCAATTTTAGAACTCTTTTTCTGGAAGGCTATCAGAGCTGTTGTCATATTACCCTTGATGTCGTGAATGTCATCAAAATGTCTTCCTTTCAATATTTCCTTTATCTTCGGGTAAAGAAAAAAGTCATTGGGGGCCAGATCAAGTGAGTAGGGAGGGTGTTCCAATAGTTATTTGTTTACTGGCTAAAATCTCCTGCACAGACAGTTTTGTGTGAGCAGGTGCATTGTCGTGATGCAAGAGCTTCTTCAGTACCATTTTTGCACTCACCTTTCTCATGCCAAGATTTTCAGTTAAGATTTTTCCTGTTTCTCTATCAATGACTATTTGGTCTGCTATGCTTCTTACAGTCAGCTGATTATTTTGATGCACAATTTGATGAATTTTTGCAATGGTTTCATCAATTTTGCTTACTGACCATTCTGACCTCTCTTCATCAGTGATGCTTTCTCTCCTCTCAGAAAAACATTAAATCCATTTGTACACTGTCATTTTCTTCATGGCATTATCCCCATAAACTTGGACTAACATGTTGCTGATTTTACTTCCACTCTTGCCAATTTAAACAAGAAACTTAATAATGTTTATTCGTTGCTGTAATTCAAGTTCCAACAATCTTGCAACAGCACACAAAAACATGCAACAGCAATAATGAATGCCACTCAAAGACACTGCCACATGTTGACATGAACACAGCTGTGAGATACTGATATACCAAAGTTATGAAACCTTACTGAGTTGTTTGTATAGTGCTGTCAACATTAATCTCAGTGGCAAGTTTGGGAACTTCATTGTCAGACCTCATACTGAGTGAAAGATATCAAACAAAAGGAATTCATAGTATATGATTCCATATATATGAAAAATTCTAGAAAATGCAAACAAATCTGTAGAGATACAAAGATGATTAGTGGTTGCCTTAGTAAGCCGAGGATTAGGGGATTACAGAGGGCACAGAGAAACTTTGGGGGTGATAGATAGATTCACTATCTTGATTTTGGTGATAGTTTCAACTTATAAAATTGATAGTTTAAATATTTACAGTTTATGTCAATTATACTTCAATAAATCTATTTTAGACATTTCTGTTCTCCAAAGTCTTATTTTTGTAGGAAACCTACAGAATGGGAGAAGATATTCACAAACTGTGCATCTGACAAATGACTAATATCCAGAATCTACAAAGAACTCAAATCAGCAAGAAAAAAGCAAATAACCCCTTTAAAAAGTGGGCAAATGACATGAATAGATATCTCTCAAAAGAAGATATACAAATGGCCAAAAAACACATGAAAAAATGCTCAACACTGCTAATCATCAGGGAAATACAAGTCAAAACCACAATGAGATATCACCTTACACCAGTCAGAATAGCCATCATTAAAAGAAAAACAACCACCACCAATGGATGCTGGCACAGATGAAAAGAAAAGGGAACACTTATACACTCTTGGTGGGAGTGTAATTTAGTACAACCTCTATGAAAATTGGTATGGGGATTTCTCAAATAACTACAAGTAGATCTACCATTTGATCCATCAATCCTACTACTAGGTATCTACCCAAAGGAACAGAGGTCATTATATGAAAAAGACACCTTTACCCACATGTTCACTGCAGCACAATTCATAGTCACAAAGATGTGGAACCAATCTAAATGCCCATCAACCGATCAGAATGTGGTGTGTGTGTGTGTGTTTATATATATATACACACACACACTATGGAATACTATTCAGCTATCAAAAAGAACGAAATAATGTCTTTTGCAGCAACTTGGATGGAATTGGAAAACATCATCCTAAGTGAATTAACTCAGGAACAGAAAACCAAACGCCACATGTTCTCACTTATAGGGGGAGCTAAATAAGGATATACAAAGACACAGAGGAAGGTATATGGACACTGTGGACTCAGAAGAGGGAGAGAAGGGTTGGAGGAATGAAAAATCACCTATCAGGTACAATGTGCACAGGTGGGGATGGTGGGTACATTTTAAGCCCAGACCCTCTAAAGCTACTGAAATAAAGAGAAAAAACAGTCCTATTGTTGGCTTTCTCACCACTGGGGAGTTTTTCTCTCTGTCCCTTCTCCATCATCCCTCCCCCTTCCCCCACCTCCCACTTCACAACAAAATTCCTCTCCTTGTCGCATGCTGAGCGGTTCTGCTCTTGTTTTTGAACTCTGAACTTGTGACTCCAGTTCAGACTCAGGTCCTTGGTCCCTACCATCCATCTTGTGGTTCAGTCCACAAGGGCTGGAGCCAAAGTTCGTGGATTTGAAAGCTCTGCTTTCCTACTTCCTGGCTGGGCGCTTCAGCGTGTTCTTACCATCTCTATATTGTGAACAAATGTGAATCCGAAAGAGCCAGTCCTTCAAGATGAATCCTGAATAGCTAAGCCAATCCTTCACAACGGATCCCAGGTGATTAACTGGGCCTACATTTAAAATAGAGCCAAGTGGCCATTTGCTGGCCAGAGGTCACACTCCTACTCTGAGTTTCCCGAAAACCCCAACCTCTGTTTAACTTTGGGAGTTTCATAGCTTACCTGAATCAACAAACAGGGCTCAGCTGAATCAATCAACCAGCACTAAGCAAGTTTGAATACTTCATTTGCATAAACAGACCTGATTGGGAAACTTGGCGGGTATTTTTTATATAAAACAGGAAACTTCCATTTATGTTCTTTGGAGCACACCTTCACTTTACACCAAAGGCTGCGACTTCTGTTCACCGGAATAGTCTCTTTCCTTAAATTGCTTTTCAGAGGGCTTTTCACAATACTTAAGTTTCTTATTGACAAATCATGATACAATTAATAGTACTCTTGTTACAAAATTAGCTATGAGGGTTCAATGAGTAAATTGATAGAGAATACTTAGAATACTTGTCATGAAATGAGTATTCAATACATGATAGCTATTATTACTTCTAGGACTTAAAAGCATTTTCCTAAGTTTAGACAATTTCTTCCTTAAGAAGAATTATAACAATAGGGAAGGAGATAAGTAAATGATGGCCCATCACCTCAGCAGAATATTACATGTACCTTATAAAAAGATCCTTCCTATGAGTCTATAATAATTTGGAGGAAATGCTTGTGAAATGAAAATAAGACAGGCCCTATAGCCATACATACTGTGTTGTCTCAACTACACTCAAAAGTCTAAACAAAAATTATGCGCAGAATAAAGGCTGAAAGAAATTATATTGAAACGTCACCCATGTTATTTTTCTTTCTTTCTTTCTTTTTTTTTTTAAGAGATAAGGTTTTGTCAAGTCGCCCAGGCTGGTCTCAAACCCCTGGGCTCAGGCAATCCTCTTGCCTCTGTCTCCCAAATGGTTGGGATTGCAGGTGTGAGCCACCACGCCTGGCCCCCAGTGTTATTTTTCATAATGGAAAATAATTATTTCTTTACAGCGAGCCCTCTCATTACTAGTGAATTGCTCTGCAGGAGAGTTGGGTACACTCTGTGCTTTTATTAGTTAACCTCTTCCCTAGCTAACCCCTTAGCAGGAAAACAGTAGCCCAAGGTGGAGGAATGTATTTGAAGGGAAGGGAAGAAACGAAAACAAGAGAGACGTGAACAAAGAGGCTGCTATAGGGAAGACAGGAAATGCCCAGGAGACTTTTGCGTCCCCATTGCACCTGGAGTCGGGAGCATTCACTCCCCGGCCCCAGCATCATGGAGGCATGTCCAGTCAGCCTATTGCTGAAAATCACTCCGGCAGAGATCTTTAAGGCAGAAGCCTAGTTAAGTGCATGGCATTCAATGAGTTAGGCTCACACATGTCTCTTTGCCTTGAGGCCTGTGCCTGTGGGAGAGAGTACTGCTTTCATGACGGTGATTGCAGAGACTGCAAAAAATCACATCCTGATCTTCCATCCCAAGCAGAAAATTCAACTTTTATCACACTGACAAAATTTTGATGCTAGTTTATGCTTTATTTATTTGTGCATATTTAGCTGTAAAGAGAAGGCAGCCATCTTCTTCTTCTTCCTCTTTCCTGACCTCTTACTCTGTGATTTTTGTGGTGAGTAACTTATTTTTTTAATCACATGCGGCTCAGGAGATGAGGCAATGCAAGCAGTTATCTTGGTTCTTGGGTGCCGGTTTCCGGTCAGCCAACCCTGTGATGTCTGGCGGGGTTGGTAATTTTAGTTAGACATCTCTCTTAGTCATACTAGTGAGATGCTCGACACTGTGGTTGGAACACTTGAGCTACATTGATGCAAGTTCTGCCAGGGACTCTGCATACCCAACTTCGGTCTACTAACTGTACCTCTAAGGCTAGGAAACTAGAGACATCCTTAATAACCACAGGTACTCTTTCCCTTTTCCTCAAGAAATCAAGAAAACAGAGGTACCATGATATACGCTTGGAAATATAGGCCTCACTCTTCGAGGGAACCAACCAATGACAAAATATTTGGAGTATTTCCATGGGGCAGCCTGACTAGAAATCAACCAAAGAAAGCTGACAGCCAGCCGGGGGTGTGCCGACCTTGTCTGCCTCTGGGCAGCTCAGACTCAGCTGGAGAGAGAAGGTGTCCCCAATCACTGTACCGTGGCCCTGCCATTGAGAGGTCATCACTGAAGGCAATCTGAGGTTGTATGTTTTCAGAAACAATTGTTATCATTTTTCCTAATTATTCAAACATGCAAGGTCATTGTTGAATTAGAAAATACAGAAAGAAGAATAGAACTGTAAAACTGTTAGTATCTTGGAGTATTTTCTTTTAAAAATATTTCGCTGTCTTTTTTTTTACATAGCTGAGTGACACATGCAATATATAAGATGTTTGTATCCTGCTTTTATGGCTTTATAGAACACGAGTGTTTCCATATAGTGTTGCGAATACTCTGCATTCTTCAGTTTTAAAGGCTCCTGAATCTTCTCTTGTGCTGTAATTGCTTTAGCAATTCTTCTACGGTTGAACATTTTTTCAGTATTTTATGCATAGTATGGCAATAAAAACCCTTGACTGAAAAACTTTTTCTTATTTCAGGTTATTTCCTTTGTCGAGAGGGTCAGAAGAGGAATTTATGAGTAGAGATAATAAAAATGGCACCCTTTTTTTTTTTTTTTTTTTTGAGTTGGAGTCTAACTCTGTCGCCCAGACTGGAGTGAAGTAGCATGCTCCTGGCCACTGCAGCCTCGACCTGCTGGGCTTCGGCGATCCTTCTGCCTCAGCCTTCCAAGTAGCTGGAACTACAGGCATGTGCTACTACGCCCGGCTAATTTTTGATTTATTGTAGAGATGAGGTCTCGCCAAGTTGTCTAGGTGGATCTCGAATCCGTGGGCTCAGGCAATCCATTCACCTTGGCCTCCCAAAGTGCTGGGATTACTGGCTGAGCCACTGAGCCCAGCCTGGCTACCATTTATTAAGCCCTGTGCACCAGACACTTTGCATGTATTTTAGAATTTAATTCTTATAGCAATCCTGCAAGATTTGTATTATTACTTACATTTTACAGATGAAGGAAGGCTCAGAGAATTACACAGCCCTTAAGTGACAAAATTGGGATTCAAATGCGGGTTGGTCTAAGCAAAATACATTTGTGATTGTTTATTTGATGTGACAACTTGGCTAGCCCACAGGGCCCAGATATTTGGCCAAACATTATTCTGAATGTTTCTGTGAGGGTGTTTTTAGATGAGATTTACATTTACTAATTCCGTTTTTTCAATTTTTTTGAGTTGGGGATCTCACTCTGTCACCCAAGCTGCAATGCAGTGGCAAAGTCATGGCTCACTGTAGCCTCTTCTCCTGGAAGCTGAGGTGGAAGGATTACCCAAGCCACCACACCTCGCTAATTTTTTGAATTTCTGTAGAGATGAAGTCTCTCTATGTTGCCTAGGCTGATCTTGAACTTCTGAACTTAAGCAATCCTCCATCTTGGCCCCCCAAAGCACTGGGGTTACGCGCATGAGCCTCCATACCCAGCCAAGATTTACATTTAATTTCATGCATTTTGAGTACAGCAGATTGTCCTCCATAATGTGGGTGGGTCTCATCTAATCGGTTGAAAACCTGAATTTAAAAAACAAAACAACAACAACAAAAACCTCCTCCAAGCAAGAGGGAACATGCAGCAGACAACACCTGACCTTGAACTGCGGCACCAGCTTCTCCTTGGATCTCTAGCCCCACAGCACACTCTGATGATTTTGGACTTCCCAGTCTTTATCATCATGTGAGCCATGTTCTTAAAATAAATCTATAAAGAAGGACAAACATATGGACTTCACAGCAACTTGGCTGGATTTAGAGTCTATAACACTTAGTAATCTATCACAGAAACAAAGAACCGAGTACCACATATTCTCACTCATAAGCGGACCCTGAACACTTACCATAATACTATAAGAAAGGGATTGGCAGTAGCAGTATACTGCAAGGGTCGGGGGAGGGGAGGGGACACACAACATCAGAAAGGATACCTGATCCCACCCAGGCAAAGTGGGAACCAAAGGGAAGCCCAAACTTTACCTGTACAGTGTCCACTTGTATACCTAATCCTGAATTGTACCCCACATCTTTAAAATAAAATAAAAAATAACTAAATCTCTTTCTACATATATACACGATCTATTGATTCTGTTTCTCTGGAGACACCTGACTATTAGAGCATTCTCTGGCTAGCATATTTTTAAAGTTTTTTTAAATAGGTGTTTTCGAATTGCTTCTCAAGAGACTTAACAATGATTATTCCCACCAGCAATGTATTAGAAGACATGAGGTGACAATTCACAAAGAGGAGAAACACAGTGACAGGTGTCTGTGTCATCCACAGCATTCAACATTCGTATTTTAAAAATGCTGCTTATACACTGTATAGAAAAGGGTATTTCTGTGTTGTGTGAATTCAAAATTCATGTTTCTTTGTCTAACCAAAAAAAATAGAGTATTTCTCTGTTTGTTTGTTTTTTTTGAGTTGGAGTCTCACTCAGTCGCCCAGACTGGAGTGCAGTGGCCGTTCCCGGCCACCACAGCCTCGACCTGCTGGGCTCCAGCGATCCTTCCGCCTCAGCCTTCCAAGTATCTCTGTTTTTTTAAAACAGATATTCACTTTTTTTTCTAGTTTTCTTTTTTAAGAATCAAGTTTTTCACATATAGGTCTCTGGAATATAGTTTGGCGGATGCTGTATGATCTGATTTCTTCCAAAATGGCTAATACACTGGTCTAAGAGTTTTTATTGTCTAATCCACTGGGCTTTGGTTTTCTCCCCTACCAAGTGAGAAGAATGCTCTGGAAGTGGTTCTCAACTCTCTTTGCACGTCAGAATCACCTGGGGGCACTTGGTTTTTTTGAGTCTCACTCTGTCGCCCAGGCTAGAGTGCAGTGGCACACTCATGGACACTGCAACCTTGACCTGCTGGGCTCAGATGATCCTTCCACCTCAGCCTTCCAAGTAACTGGAATTACAGGCATGTGCCACCACACCTGGCTAATTTTTTGATTTATTGTAGAGATGAGGTCTCGCCAAGTTGCCCAGGCGGGTCTTGAACCCGTGGGCTCAGGCAATCCTCTCACCTCGGCCTCCCAAAGTGCTGGGATTATAGGTGTGAGCACTTTTTAAAAACCGAGTTGCCTGGTCTTCATTCCTGAGTTTTTGTTTCACTGGTCTGGGGTGGGAACTGGGATTTATTTTTTTCTCTTTTCTGATTCTTTAAATTTTAATGGGCACTAGGTTTGAGGAAGCCTGAGCTACATGATCGCTGAGGTCGTTCCACCTCTCAACTCAGATTTGAGAAAAGCTGTCTGTGACATCCATGAGCCCATTGCTCTCCAGGTAGCAGCGCCAGACCAGGCTGGCAGAGCTTGGGAAACGTGGGAGAGTGAGAGGAAGATTTCCCTTTCCTCTTCTCCATGACTTCTGGAGCTTCCTGGTCTATGAGGCTACACACCTAGTGGCCCAGGTCACAGAGGGTAGCTCTGCTCCTCTGAGAATTCAACGATACCCCAGATTTTTTTTGCCAAAAATAAATCAGTAGCAGAGCAAAGCAGTGTACAAAGGAGGGAGACCCCCTACAAAAAATCAAACATATCTTTTGGAGGGCAGGCCCTTCGTAGTGCAGGCTTCCCTTACTAGGGGGAAGTGTTCTAGAAACCCATCGGGATTAGTGTTACCAGCTAACGTTGTTATTAGAGGCTGCATTTGGTTTCAGTGAAATTTTTTTGAGATTCTTTTTTTTTCAGCATTAAACGATTATTTTTCAGTTTTAAAAGATTTCAAAATATGTATGTACAAGATAAATAAAACAAACTACACAGAATCACTGTACAGCAGAATACATAAATATACAGGGTTCTTTATAGGACACAGAAATTATCATGTCATCAAACAACAAAGAGTAACATTCAAGAAAGATAGGCGAAGTGGACCACCTTGGCAAATAATGGTCCAGGAAATTCTTGTTTAAAGTAGTACTTGCCATGAAATGATGCTAGCGAGAGTCTCATTCTGATTATATAGCTAACATACACATCCTGTCCTAAGATGGACCAGGATAAATCCCCTGAACACCAGGACAAATTTTCTTTTCTATGCCTCCTTGCTATCCGGCTTTCCTTTTCTGTGTTGAGCTGTGTATTTTGGCGACAGCAGCCTCTGGTAGAGTATCAAGCACCTTCTCATCAACTCTCTGTCTTGCATGCTTCTCTGTCCACTGCCTGGCATTTTTTAAAGGAAGACTGGCTTATTATATTTAAATTCTGAGGATATATCAGCCATGAATGGGTCGTCAGGGTGGGGTTCTGACATGAGCAGTTGAATAGAGGTCAACACAGTTGCGATATTGAGGGATGGTCTCCAGGCACCTTTTGGTGGCAATTTGAGAACATATAAATAGATCCTTCCACCTGAATCAGTGTTTGGATGATAAATTGGAGTGAGAAATTGAATCTGAGGAGGTTCAAATGGGTACCTCTCAGGAATGATAACTTCCCGCTCGAAAACACCTTTCTTATAAGGTGTATTGTCTCCACCCAATATCTGAGCTTGCAGATCATCCATTTGGTCTTTACTTGCCAGCATGTGATGTGTGAGGGTAGCTCTGTGGCTTACATGTGCAGCTCTTTCTTCAGATGGGAAACCCTCTGCGTGATTTCCAAGTAAAAGGGACCACACACAGTTCACTCACACTGGAGATGATTGGGATGCACAGATTTACCTCATGAAGATTCTTTCATGGTGTTTGCCCATTTCATGATGGGTGATTTATGAGCACACCTGCCCACACCAAGCTGAGTGTTTGTTTAGCAGTTTTTGATCCGAACTGGCATGACCCCCATGCCCCTCACCCTCCCTATTCATCCAATCTTGCCCCAAGAGACTTTTTAAAAATTTCCTGGGATGAAAAAGTCCTTGAAGGAAAATGTTTTGCTGATGTGGAAGAGGTGAAACAAAAAACAGCAGAAGCACTAAAAGGCATCCAAATTGGCGAGTTCAAAAACTGTTTTGAGCAGTGGAAAAAGCATCTCAATATCTGTATTGCATCAAACGGAGAGTATTTTGAAGGTGACTGAAGTTTAAACATGTAAGAAAGAATAAGTACACAATTTTTTACAAATAAATTCCTTTTTGGGGGGTCCCCCTCGTATATTTTCTTGAAGGAAATCAGTCATTCATTTGTTTTGCTGACTGATTTTTGGCCTGGACCTGACCTTAACTCACCTTGATAATCCACAGATTGTCCCCAGCTTGGCATTTCTGTCAGTCCCTGCCCTTTACTCATCCCAACCAGGACATGGACTCCTCAGGAAGTGACTCAGGATTGGCTGCATGTTAGATCTCTTGGGGAGCTTTTAAAAATGCTGACGGTTGAGTCCTACCCCCAGCAATTCTGAATTCGTCCAGGTGGTGTAAAAGCATCTGTAGTTTTATAACGTTTCCAGGGTGACTCTAACATGTAGACAGATTTGCCATCCTCTACTCTGGGGGACGGCGGTGTAGGCTCAAGTTGCATTTAAGAGAGAGAAATATTGTTGAGAAAGAAAATTCTGGACAAATTAATTTAAAAAAAAATCAGTCAAGGGGAAAGAAACGAGAGGTAGATGGCCTAGTATGGATAAACCCTATTCAAGGGCCAGAACTACTTTTTAATTTTATTTTTATATTCAATATTTTTATTATGATATTGTGGGGTACAGTTAAGGGTCAGGTATACAAATATGCTTTGTTCAGGCACCCTTGTTGATAAGAGGTGTCTCCCCATCCCCAGACAGATATTACTACCATTAATCCCATCTCCGCCCCCCCGCCATAGTTTCCCATCACTGTCAGTCATTTTCTTATGGTAATACGTTGGATGATCAACTATATGAGTGAGAACTACTTTAATGTAGGCCTAAACAGGAAGCATACTGGGGCCCGAGCTTCCTCATAGCCAGGTAGACACTGGTGGGACAGAAATGGAAAACACCTGGATTAGCTCAAGTGGTACCCAGGTGGGCCAAAGAGCTTGGAAGACTTGGAAGTTGGACCAGTATTGGCACTCAGGAAGGCTTTAGTCAGCTAAGCAGTGGCTTTCTGGTTCTGGACAGTTTACTTAAGGCAATGGCCGAGTCCGTGTTTAGGGACATGACAATCAGGATACGACCCCCACGAACCGAGTCAGAGGGGAGCAGGACACAGTGGCTCCATCTGCAGGGAGGAGTGGGGCTGGGAATAGGGGCTGTTGTGAGATTACTCCCGGGGCAATTTTTCTTTTCTGGTTCCTTGTACTAGAACGTAAGCTCCGTGAAAGCAGACACACATGATTTTGTTGTCAACTGCTCTATCTCCAGCACACACCACAGAAACTGTTGCATAATAGTAGGTTCTCAGATATTTTGTCGTTGGTGGTGGTCTGTTTCTATCACATCTGAAGTTTACAAGCAGCAAGGCATGGGCTTCGTCCCCTCTCGCTGGTAAGAGGCAGAGAGGCAGATGCTAGCATCCTCTCCATTCTGGGATACAGTTGGGGCTGGGGCTGACAGGAGGGTTTGTTGATTGCTATACTGTGAAGAGAGGGGGGTTTTTTGGTTGATTTTTTAAGTCAGGATCTCTGTCATCCAGGCTGGAGTTCAGTGGCATGATTACGGGCTCATTATACCCTCGACCTCCTGGGCTCTGGCGATCCTTCTTACACAGCCTCCAAAGTAGCTGGGACTACAGGCACACCACACCATGCTTGGCTAATTAAAAAAAAAAATTTTTTTTGTTTAGGTGAAGTCTCTCGATGTTGCTCAGGCTGGTCTCAAGCAATCCACTTCTGGGCTCAAGCAATCCTCTTGACTTGGTCTCCCAAAGTGCTGGGATTACAGGCGAGAGATACCACATCCAACCAGGGGAAGGATCTCGAAAGTGAGGAATGGCAGGGCTATTTCTGCCAGATTATGTCCCCTAATCCTTGGAGCTAGTTGACTGCCTTAATTACTCCTTTCCCTGGGGCCTCCGGCTTCTGCCTGTGAGGTAAGGCCCGGAAGAGAGTTCTTGAAAGGGAAATGCCTGGGGTTACCTGTTTTGACCAAAAAGAAGTCAGTAAACCTTTAAAAGGGCAGGGTTTTCCTTCGAACACACATTAAAAGCTTTCCCAGTGCCTTTGTAATGGTTTCGTGTTAGCCAAACACTTCAAGGATTGCTTCTCTAACTTGGAAGAGGATTTTCTCATCTTCAGAAAAGCTGAAATGAGCTATTACCAAGGCAACCAGCAGAATCCATAATATCTGGCCTCATCCATGCTCAAGTCAACTGGAGCGGTCAGCAGGAGGAGGGAATAAGCCTTTCTGAGCGGCTGATCTCTGCTGCTGTCCAGTCACTTTCCCCAGCTCTTCAGGTAAATGTAATTTATTACATCTGACGGCAGCTCTGCAGCTGTGGTTCAAGCAGGCCTCTCTCCTTTCATCTCATGGTCTGAGACTGCGCCCTAATTAAATACACTTACTGATTCAGAGAAATGGGGTTTTAAAACAGGCTTTCTGGGAAGTTCAGAGAAATCAATCTTTCCCATCAGCTCTTCCTGGATAATGGTAGTCGCTTCTCAGTGGGCCTCCCTGCTTCTATCCTTACAGCCTTGCAAGCCAGGCTTTTCATAGCTCAGCCAGAGAGATCTTGTTAAAATGACAGCTGTGTCATTCACCGACCCCCCAACCCCTGCTTCATTTCCTCTAGTGGCTCTTTTTAATTTTTCCAACTTGATCAGGATAAACCCCAAGCCCCTTCTGAGAGAGGCTCAGGAGGTGCTGTGACCTCAAGTCTAGCTGGCCCAGCCTCAACTCACAGAACTCACCCCCACTAACCTACTCACGATGCTCTTTTCTGTCACTTGTACCCCTCGCTGGACCATTTCTTTCCAGATCCATGGATCCACTTTCTGGCGATGCTGTTATGAGCCCATCATTCTCTCTGAGCAAATTAACTCTTAAGTGAATTCTCAGTGACTTCATGGGAAAATCCAACATTAACAGATATGCTCAAGTCTATCCTATGGGACTAAACCTGGCTCACCATAAGATCATCTGGCATTGGGAGAGATGGGAAAAGAGAATGAGGAGAAAATGGGAGGCTTGGGGGAGAGCAAGCTGTAGAAACTGGGGGCACAAAAGCTGAGAGGAGAGTTTCTGAAATAATACTGCTGCATATATTCGTTATTTGTGACGTGGTATAGTATTAATTCTGGGTAGACTGTGATAAGTCAAAGAACTACATTGTAATCCCTAGTGCGACCACTTAAATATACACAACAAAAAAACACAGATTAAAAAGTCAACAGAGGAAAAATACAAAATGCTAAAAAAAATCGCTATGTTAATTAAACATTTTAAAAGACAGGGAAGGAGAAAAATGAAAGAAAGAAAGAACACACGGGAAATACAGAAACAAAATGCAAGATGTTAGATGTATTAATCAGAGTTCTCCAGGGAAAAAGAATCAATGGGATATATATAGATATATAAGAAGAGATATATTATGAGAATAGAATATTATGAGAATTCACATAATTGTGGAGGCCAAGAAGTCCCATGATGCACCATCTGCTAGTTAGAAAACCAGGAAATCCAATGGTGTAATTCAGTTTGAGTTTGAAGGCCAGAGGACCGGAGGGGTCGATTATATAACTCTCAAGCCAAGGCCTGAGCACAGGAGCTGGGGGAGGAGGTAAGAATGTTGGTGTACCTCTTGGAGTCTGAAGGTTTGAGAACCAGGAGTTCTGATGGCTAAGGGAAGAAGAAAATGGATGTCTCCGCTCATGAAGAGAAGCAAATTTTCTCTTCGTCCTCCTTTCTATTCAATTCAGACGGACCCTTAATGGACTGGGTGATACCTGCCCACATGGGTGAGGATTATCTTCATTCAGTCTACTGAATTAAATACTAACCTCTTCTGGAAACACCTTCACAAACACACCTAAAAACAATACTTTACCAGCTCTCTGGGCATCCCTTAACCCAGTCAAGTGGACACACAAAATTAAACATCCTAATAGACACACACCTAATCAATTACTGCAATAAATATGTTAGTTTCCTAGAATGGACATAAACAATTACCAGAAACTAAGTGGCTTAAAACAATAGAATTTATTCTCTCACAGTTCAGGTGGCCAGAAGTACAAAATCAAGGTGTCAGGCCTCATTGGTTCCTTCTAGAAGCTTGGCATGATCTGTTCCGTGCTCTCTTTTAGCATCCAGTGATCACCAGCAACTCTTGGTATTCCTTGGTTTGTAGCTGCCTCACTCCAATCCCTGACTTGTCTTCACGGCCTTCTTCTCTCTGTCTCTCTATGGGTGTCTTTTTCTCTTCTTACAAAGATGCCAGTGATTGGATTTAGGGTCTGTGCTAATCCAGGATGACCTCTTCCTAGCTAATTAGCATCTGCAAAAGCCTATTTCCAAATAAAGTCACATTCTGAGATTCTGGAAGAATATGAATTCTGGGGGGACATTATTCAACCCATTACAAATGTTAACCAATTAGACACTAATTAAAAGGCATGGATAATCAGGATATTTCTGAAAAGCAAGACAATCATATCCTGTTTATAAAAGATATACTTTAAACCTAAGGACACTGGTTAAAGACGTCTACCATGCAAGTTGGTGTGACTATAATCATTTCCAAAAAGTAGATTTTAAGATAAGGAATATGACTGTTAAAGAGGGACATTCTATAATGATAAAAGGGTCAGGGCACAAAAATACTAAAACTGTGTGCATTTAATAGCAAAGCTTCAAAACATGCAAAATACAATGGAACTGGAGAAAACAGATAAATCCATAAAGTTGCAGATTTTAATATTTCTTTCTGAGCAAATGATAGAAGTAGACAAAAAAGCAGTAATGATGGAAGATTTAAACAACAGTATCAACCAACTTATCCTAATTATTATTTCTAGAACACTATACTCAACAACTGTAAAATACAAATTATTTTCAAGTGCACATGGTACATTCCAAAAATAGGACTCAGCTACAAAACAAGTCTTTTTTGTTTTTTTTTGTTTTTTTGTTTTTTTGAGTTGGAGTCTCACTCTGTTGCCCAGACTGGAGTGCAGTGGCCGCTCCCGGCCACCGCAGCCTCGACCTACTGGGCTCCGGCGATCCTTCCGCCTCAGCCTTCCAAGTAGCTGGAACTACAGGCGCG
>CAUYQG010301088.1:0-16869 GCA_963574415.1 Tarsius wallacei | reverse complement strand
ACGCCCGGCTGATTTTTTTTGATTTATTGTAGAGATGAGGTCTCGCTTGCCCAGGCGGGTCTCGAACCCGCGGGCTCAGGCAATCCACTCACCTCAGCCTCCCAAAGGCGCGGGATTACAGGCTGAGCCACCGAGCCCAGCGCTACAACATTTTTAAAAGTCAAAGTTAATGCAAAAAATTCCTGATGAGCAAGCCATCAACATTTTAAATATAAACAGGAGCCAACAGGGCTGGGCCTTGTCTTATTGGAGCCCGAGGCAAAGGGGAGAATATGTACCCTATATTTGTTTTCACGTGTTTATTTTATTTTATTTTTATTTTATTTTACTTTTTTGAGTTGGAGTCTCATTCTGTCGCCCAGGCTAGAGTGCAGTGGCAGGTTCATGGCCACTGCAGTTGAGACTAGGCTCAGGCGATCCTTCCACCTCAGCCTTCCAAGTAGCTGGAACCACAGGTGCATGCCACCACACCCAGCTAATTTTTTGATTTATTGTAGAGACGAGGATTCGCCAAGTTGCCCAGGCTGATCTTGAACCCCTGGGTTCAGGCAATCCTCTTGTCTCAGCCTTCCAAAGTGCTGACATTATAGGCTTGAGCCATTGCACCAGGCTTCACTGATTTTTCCCCCCAGACTAAGGGAGTTGAAAAAATATTAGAAAATTAGAAAGTAGGTGTTGAAGGAGTTCAGGAAATGCCACCAAAAGTATGCCGTTTTGGGCCAGGCATGGTGGTTCACACCTGTAATCCCAGCATTTTGGGAGGCCAAGCTGGAAGGGCTGCTTGTGGCCAGGAATTCAAGACCAGCCTGGGCAACACAGCAAGGGCCCATGTGATACCAGGTGGGATGCGGCGCAAAACTCATGGATTCCTTGGCTCATCCCTAAAATGAATTTTAGGGTGGCCGGCAAAATTTTATTAGCGAGAAGAAGAGAAGGAAAAAGGAAGATTCATTGCAGGAAAGACCTGTCATGGGCAAGTTTCTCAAAAAGAAAAACCGAGCTTTTAGTCTCAACTATGAGCTAGAAATAGCTATCTGGTTATTGATATGCTAATGAGGGTGGAGCATGGGTCACAGCTGCCCTCTTCACCTCTGATGGGAAAGGGTGGTCTTAAGATCATTTCTATGGTTTTGATCAGTTAAGGGGTATGGTGTTGACCCTTTACCTTCCTTCAACAGGGAACCTGAAGGAGTTTTAGTAAATATGAGCTGAAAGGTTGGGCTGTCCTATTCTTAAATCTGATGGGATTTTCTTTTGATTGGTTGAGAGGGTGGGATAGGCTGCCAGCTTGACCTGCAGTAAAGTGTAATTTTACAAATGTCTGAATGCTTCCTAAAACCTATACCTATGGGAAATCTATCTATGTCCAACCTGTGCTAGCTACCTTGCGTCACAACTATCTCTTAAAAAAAAAATGCCACCTTGGCTGATTATTTTGAACTGAGGACACTTGGGGGACAGCAGACATAGACAGAGGCTGTCTCTGAGCTCTCCTTATCTATCTAAAGACAGATCCTCTAAACTGTGTGAATCCCTGAAAATCTAATCAACCAGGGAAGATTAACTTTTATTACAGGAGACTGGAGGTGACGTCACAGCCATATAGACTTTGTCACAGGCTGTCACCTATTCTTCTCAGGACCCATTCATTGTTCCTAAATCCATTACTCTTCTCTAAGATGTCTACATGCCTCTTCCCATCTCCCCTATGATCTTACTGGGTTTTTGGGTTTCACTTTTCTTTCACACAATTCCCTGTGCATGTAATAAATGTGTCAATTTTTTCTCCTGTTAAACTTCCTGCAGTCAGCCTTATAGTCCCTAAAATGCTATAATAAAAAATAAATTGATGGGATTCCATTTATAAATAGTAAAAATAGGCCAGGCTTGGTGGCTCAGCCTGTAATCCCAGCACTTTGGGAGGCCAAGGCTAGTGGATTGCCTGAGCCTGCGGGTTCGAGACCAGTCCGGGCTTGGTGAGACCTACAGTAAATTAAAAATTAGCTGGGTGTGGTAGTGCGTGCCTGTAGTTCCGGCTACTTGGAAGGTTGAGATGGAAGGATCACTGGAGTCCAGAATCGACGTTGGGGTGGTCGCAAGTGTGCCACTGCACTCCAGTCTGGGCGACGGAGTGAGACTCGGACTCAGGAAAACAAAAGAGTAAAAATAAAAATAAATAGAGAGTTTGCAGGTTATTACAACTGTGGAATAGACAATACCTTGAAGCAAAAAAGGATCAAATCAGGAAGTAAGAACTAGGGATAGCATAACAGGGAGGCATTTAGGAAAGAAAAAAAGGAAGTCAAACTGAAGACTTTTATCTAAGAACAGAAAGCGTAGTTCGATTAAGAAAGTGCTAACAGAGCTCATTAGGAAGCACAACTTTAGACTGATTGGTATCTTTGGGTAAAAGACAAGGTCAGGGGATAAGGGGGGTGGTCTTGGGGCGGAGAAAAATGAACTCACATTGCAAATTGTTTTGTATGATTAAAATAAAATGATCAAAGTATGATTTCACAGATCACACAGTTATTGCTGTACAAAGAGATTTATTCTTTCTTCTCACAATGTTTAAAAGAGGGAAGAATAACAAGAACAAATCTCACAGGATAGACAGATACAGGGAGTGAGTTCCAATTTCACTTATAGTCCAATTATTAAAGTCCAGTTGCTCACTAAGGATGGAAGCAGACTTCTGTAGATCCAAGGCCAATGGAAGTTTGAGGAGTACCTTTCCGTGAGGTGTTCTCAGAAGAGGTAGCTTGACCCACACAGCAGAGATCCGTGACTACAAAGGTCTGTGGACGCTGAAGAGTGGCGTGGGGTGGGCAGGCGAGGCTTCAGTCACTGGCTCAAAGGCTGGCAGCGAGCAGACTAGACTAACCCAGTCTAGTCGTTGAGGCTTTTAACTCACTTTTGTGGTCTGATAAGGTAACGAGGGGAGAAGGGATTACATTCCATGTGTTTTGTTTTTTTTGAGTTGGAGTCTCACTCTGTCGCCCAGGCTGGAGCACAATGCGAGTTGGAGTCTCACTCTGTCGCCCAGGCTGGAGCACAATGCCATGCTCACAGCCACTGCAGCCTCGACCTACTGGGCTCAGGCGATCCTTCCTCCTCAGCCTTCCAAGTAGCCGGAACTACAGGTACATGCCACCAAACCCAGCTAATTTTTTAATTTATTATAGAGATGAAGTCTGGCCAAGTTGCCCAGGCTGGTCTCGAATCCCTGAGCTTTGGAAATCCTCTCCCCTCCGCCTTCCAAACTGCTGGGATTACAAGCAAGCCACCACGCCCAGCATATGCTCCATGTTTTTATCACAGCAAAACATACAGCACTCATGTAGCAGACTATGTAACTGTTTGGAATCATTTCACAACTACACAACAATGTGATGTAGGAAGTAAGCAGTTTCAATCTCAACTCAGATTTTGCCTAAGTCAGCCAGACCTTGCTTTCGTCAAAAATCAGGAAATAAAGGACAGAGAAAAATGAACTAATTCTGATGTGAATCACCAAGAAGCTGAGAAGGAAAGCTTGACAATCTTTAAGGTAGGTAAAGCTGAACTCGCTGACTAAGTTGTGTGTCTGCATGTTCTTCTTTTCACTCGTTTGGAATTTACCTGCTTATCAAGAGCCACTGCAGAACTTTTATTTTATTTTTTATTTATGTATTTATTTATTTTTGAGTTGGAGTCTCACTCTGTCGCCCAGACTGGAGTGCAGTGGCATGCTCCCTGCCACTGCAGCCTCGACCTGCTGGGCTCCGGCGATCCTTCTGCCTCAGCCTTCCAAGTGGCCGGAACTACAGGCGTGTGCTACCACGCCCTGCTAATTTTTTTTTTTTTTTAATTGTAGAGATGAGGTCTCGCCAAGTTGCCCAGGCGGGTCTCGAACCTGCAGGCTCAGTCAATCCACTTGCCTCATTCTCCCAAAGTGCTGGGATTACAGGCTGAGCCAAGGAGCCTGGCCTACTGCAGAGCTTTTAAAGATGAAATATCCAGGCCCTACTCCTCAAGGTTCTGATTCAGTTGACCTAGGACAGGGCCTCAGAATTTGCATTTTTAAAAAGCATCCAGCCAGGCCGGTGGCTCACACCTGTAATCCCAGCACTTTGGGAGGCAGAGGGAGAGGATTGCCTGACCCCAGGGGCTCAAGACCAGCCTGGGCAACTTAACGAGACCTCATCTCTACAATAAATCAAAAAATTAGCCAGGCATGGTGGTGCACACCTGTAGTTCCAGCTACTTGGAAAGCTGAGGAGGAAGGATAGCCTGAACCCAGCAGGTCGAGGCTGCGGTGACTGGGAGCATGCCATCATCCTCCAGCCTGGGTGACAGAGTGAGACTCCTCTCAAAAAAGAAAAAAAAAATCCACAAATGTTTAAATATGCAGCCAAGTTTGCATAAAAGTTATGTTTATGTACTGAAATGTCTTTCCCTAAGGTAAAGCAATTAAATACATTTTTGGTGTGATGCATTTTATGTATTTTTTTTTTTTACCAAACACAATATTTAGGGTTGACAATTTGGTCAGTGTCCAATTTAACTCCCCAAAATATGAACAAGTTGGTGACATTCCATAAGGCTTTTCAAGAAGTTGAAAGGTCTGGAAATAGAGAAGACCAAAGTAAATCCATTTTCTGCAATTATGAAGACCAATACTTTCAGATTCTTGAGATAGAATGGATTTTAGATTTCTAAGAAACAAGAACTTGACTGTTTTTGTTGCATATGAAAACAAGATACATGCAGAAAATATAAAGTCACTTAGACTATTTTGTATCAAAAAATAACTAAAATTTTTTTTTTCAAAAAGAGATTCTTAAAGAATGGCATTTACCCAGTGGAACTGTTTATTTTCCTCAATGAGGATAACAAAAAAAATTATGGCCCAGGACTACCCAGGACTGGGGCAGACCTAAAACTAAAACTAAAACTGGATGAACAATAGGATGGGGGGAAGTAAATACCAGGGGGCTGACCGGACTGCCAAATGGGGAAAAAAGCCCACAGCAGGGGGGTAGCTCACAGTGACTGAGAGGTAAGAAACAGAACAGGCTGCAGTGTCCTAGGAAACCACCAGCACAGAGGTAGGTGCACGGCTCAGAGGGACGGGGTCCCACGAGCCTAGCCAAATACAGCCAGGGGGACCCAGGGACGGCTAATGGTCAGGAACCTGGAAGCAGGTAGATGTGTTGCCTCTGAAATTGGTATCTTGTAGAAGGACCTAGGTCTGGAAAGAGCCAGGAAGAGCCCCAGATGGAGAGAATCATAGTATTGTATGGGTCACCAAGGCAAGGCTCAAACTTGGGGAAACAACTTAGAGGTCCAATTGTCAGGTACAGATTACAGATTTTAAAAAGGATTTGCACTTTTTTTTGAGTCAGAATCTCACTGTTGCCCAGGCTGGAGTGCAGTGGCACGCTCACAGCCACTGCAGCCTCAACCATCTGGGCTCAGGTGATCCTTCCGCCTCAGCCTTCCAAGTAGCTGGAACTACAGGCATGCGCCACCATGCCTGGCTAACTTTCTTCATTTATTTTAGAGATGAGGTCTCACCAAGTTGCCCAGGCTGGTCTTGAACCCCTGGGCTCAGGCAGTCCTCTTGCCTCTGCCTCTCAAAGTGCTAGGATTACAGGCATGAGCCACCATGCCTGGCTAGGGTTTGCACTTTGAAATATGTCAAATACATATTATAGAAAGATGTGCTTTTTAATATCTAGTTATAAAAATGTATGCTGTCATGTAACTGGGGCCACCCTGCCCTTTACAGCTGCATGAGATTGACTCATTCCTCAATTTGCTTAAAGTTCAGTGTCTTCCTCAGTTTTTCTGGTAAAGTCCCAAGGGCAAATTCCAAGTCCATTTTAGTTCTCATTTCCTGGCTCTGCAGAATTAATTGTTTGGGGATCATTTCGCCAATCCATCCATGCTGCCTCTGATACTGTGTAGACACAGACT
Organism: Tarsius wallacei; assembly: GCA_963574415.1. Classification (NCBI taxonomy): domain Eukaryota; kingdom Metazoa; phylum Chordata; class Mammalia; order Primates; family Tarsiidae; genus Tarsius; species Tarsius wallacei. The sequence continues at coordinate 10,908 of CAUYQG010301088.1, read as the reverse complement.
TGGAACCAGTCCCTTTTCTTGACTCCTGCCATCCACCTACCACTCCTGAGTCCCACAAAGCTATTGTGTGGATAGCAGACTTTATTGAAGATTTGGGGAGTCCCGGGGGGTACACCGCAGCAGGACACATAACTTATGGTAGAAATATGTTATTTCTGTTTTTAAAAGTTCTTTTTTTTTTTTGAGTTGGAGTCTCATTCTGTTGCCCAGACTGGAGTGCAGTGGCTGCTCCCGGCCACCACAGCCTCGACCTGCTGGGCTCCGGCGATCCTTCCGCCTCAGCCTTCCAAGGAGCTGGAATTACAGGCACGTGCTACCACACCCAGCTAATTTTTTTATTTATTTATTGTAGAGATGAGGTCTCACCAAGTTGCCCGGGCGGGTCTCGAACCCGCGGGCTCAGGCAATCCACTCCCCTCAGCCTCCCAAGGCACGGGATTACAGGCTAAGCCACCAAGCCCAGCTTTAAAAGTTCTTAACTACTCTGACATGTTCCTCAATTCCCTCCCTTCCCTTCTTCCTCTCTAGCAACCAAATTCCTATTAATTTCCCTTGCCTTCGGGGCTCGCAGTACTTTCTACCACAAGAGGCTTATCCTGAAGCAGCTCTTGGACACAGAAATGAGGGGCCCTAGCTGTGGGCACTGCTTTAGAGGAGACTGCTCTGGTCATCCTCCAGCTGTGCCCATACTTACATATGGAGGCATCCAGCTGGCCAAGAATTTCTTGAGTTTGCCAGTCTACTTTGCCTTCCTCCCCACCTTCTAGGCCAGATTGTAATATTTTAGGTTTTGCGGCCATATGGTCTCTATTGTAACTACTTAATCTTGCTGTTGTAGCATGAAAGCGGCTCTAAACTATATAAAAATAAATGGGCATGACTATCTTCCGATAAAACTTTATTTATAAGAACAGGCCACAGGCCAGATTTGGCCCACAGACTATAGTTCCTAACCATTGTTCTAGACCCCCTTCCAGGTACCTGGGACCCCAGAATTCCCTGTCAGCATGGCTACGGCCTACTTCTGGGGCCTGCTTTGCCCCGTTTCCTGATCCTCAGTGCCTGTGTGTGCACTCCTAGGGCAAGTGGCCGTTGTGGGCAGAAGTGTGTTCAGAGCTTGGCTGTGAAGGCTGGGGTGTCCTAACATGTGCGAGGAAGGAAGTGAGGGGTTCACAGGCCAGGGGCTCTCCCCAGAAGACCAGGTTTGCATGTAGAACTGATGGAGTCTACATGCAAACCTGGCCTTCCTGGTTGTTTAAAAAAAATATTATCAAGTTAGGGGAATGTAACCCACATTATTTCACAGTTTGTTGACTTGATTTATAACTTTAAATTTGTAGGTATATAGTATGCAGGCCTCCTTTATAATTCTACCCCGAACCTCCCTTCCATAAATGTCAAGGGTCACCTAAGCAAAAATTTGTTTCCATCTTTAAAAGGAATCCTAATTTTTTCTTTTAAAAAAAGCACACACTTTCTTCACTCTGTTACACTAATGTTTTCCTTTTCAGCTCTAAATACCAGTGGGGTAGCTAATATGATTTGATGTAAAATCCCAGGTAAGAGCTTCCTACATTCCTCCAAGTTCAGGATCACTTCTAGTGACAACCAGGGAGGGCCAAATCAGCTGGTGGGAGTCCTGGAGTTCACCTGTAGGGAGAGACTCTTGCCAAGGTCAGGAACTAGGCAGGGTCTGGCAGACTCTAACTGTCGCAAGCATCATTTAGTTTAGAGACCAAATTTCCCAATAGCTAGGACTGCTAAGACTGGAACTATCAGGGTCTATGCTCGCCCTGAGAATAAACACCATGAGAGAAAGACACAATGGGGATAATGAGCTTCATGTCAGCTCCGGAGCTGTTAAGCTAGGAGGCTGGAAAAGGGACACTCCAGCTGGTCGGGAGGGCTTTTCCCTCGTGTTTCTCTTGGCCATCTGTTCTGCATCGCGCCATCAGCTTCCCATTGGAAAGGTCAGAATGGGTGTGTGGGTAAAGCCTAATGTTGGCTCTACATGCCGCATTAGATGCAGCTGCTCTTGGCTTGGTCACGCCTGGGTTTGCACCCAGGACCCTCAAAAGCTCTGCGCATTATGGTAATTAGCCATCTGCTGCAGCCTTTCCAGGACCAGCTGATCACAAAAGGAAGCCAGGAAGCTCTGTGACAACAGCAGAAGCGGAGGTGTGAGGGGGCGCCTCAGGCCGCTGGCCTCCTCCTCCCAGTCCCCTCTTGGACACCATGGAGCCTTGAAGGGAACTGGCCCAGATCGTAGCACGACCTCTCATCTCTCAGCACCCCCTGGGAAAATGAGCACGGGATCTGTCCACTGATGAGCCAGGCTGTCATCCCAGCAGAGGGAGGAGCTGGACTGGGCACCCGGGTCTGCTGAGACAATGACAGCACTTTCTGTTTCACTGAGGAGACAGAAACCATTTGTTTGAGAAGTGATTTTTTTTCTTTGGGGTACTGAGGGACTAGAGACAGCATGATTGGCAATTTTTAGATTATCAGTTATTACTGGAACTCTACAATCATACTTACAGATCAAGATATATTAGAAGTCGTTGATTAGCTACTGAAATCCTAAAATTATTTGTGGCGTGTACGTATAGCAATAAATATCAAGATCTAGAAATACCCATTGGCAGAAATGTCATTGTGTGCAAACAATTTTTCATATTTTATTTTTATTTTTATTTTTTTTTTATTTTTTAATTTTTAATTTTAAAGATATGGGGTACAATTCAGGGTTAGTTATACAAATGTTCATTATGCAGCTATGCTTATTGATGAGGTGTGCCCCCTATTTATTTATTTGAGTCAGAGTCTCACTCTGTTGCCCAGGCTGGAGTGCAGTGGCACACTCACAGCCACTGCAACCTCGACCTGCTGGGCTCAGATGATCCTTCAGCCTCAGCCTTCCAAGTAGCTAGAACTACAGGCGCGGGCCACCAAGCCCAGCTAATTTTTCTTGATTTATTGTAGAGACGAGGTCTCACCAAGTTGTCCAGGCTGGTCTCGAACCCCTGGGCTCAGACAATCCTCTTACCTCGGCCTCCCAAAGCGCTGGAATTATAGGTGTGAGCCATCACACCCGTCCTACAACCTGTAATTTATATATGTGGACATGTACACATATAAGCTATAAAATAAATCCAGGATAGATAAGCATATATTTATACATATCTATGCAGTATCCATATTTTAAGGGTTTTTTGAACTTTAAATATGTGTGTGTGTGTAGATCTACATCTTCAGGGAGAGTAGAACTTAGGACTTGGGAATTGGTTCAAGTCCCCATTCTGCCACCCAACACATACATGATTGTACTCATGGAATATTGTACTCATTGTAGCAGGAAAAGTAGAATAAAAACAAACCTCAGGTCCTCCATGGCATTAGCTGAACTCTACTGAGTTTTGTTTGAGCTCCTGGGGAGTACTAGAAATATGAGTTAGCATAGTAGGAGCATGCAGGAGGTAGCAAGAGGCTTGGGGCCTGTGTTAGCAGGGGGGAGGGTATACAGTGGCGCAGTGTGGTCACACTCACACTTGTAAAGGCAAGGCCAAGTATAAGGCATATGCAGGTGTGCTGGGGGTGTGGATCAACTGGCTGGGAAGATCAGGTAGGGGAAGGAGTCACAATGGAGTTCCCCTAAATCTGATATCTCTCTCTCTCTCTGTCTCTCTGTCTCTCTGTCTCTCTCTCTCTCTCTCTTTGAGTAGGAGTCTTATTCTGTTGTCCAGGCTGGAGTGCAGTGGCATGCTCACAACCACCACAGCCTCGACCTGTTTGGCTCAGGCGATCCTTCCTCCTCAGCCTTCCAAGTAGCTGGAACCACAGGCATGTGCCACCATGCCTAGCGAATTTTTCTTGATTTATCATAGAGACAAGGTCTTGCCAAGTTGCCCAAGCTGGTCTCAAACCCGTGGGCTCAGGCAATCCTCTTGCCTCAGCCTCCCAATGTGCTGGGATTACAGGCGTGAGCCACTGCACCCAGCTTGAACCTGATCTTGAAGGGTGCACAAATGATCACAGGGGTGAGGAAAAGCATTTCAAGAGTTAGAACTAGCATTCAAAGGCAAGAAAACACAAGCTGTGTCCCAGGGATGGTGATTCTCTGGGGTGGCCAGAGCTTAGGGTGATAGAGATGAGACCCGGCAGGTGGGTGGGAGTCTGATGGAAAAGGGCCTGGAGAGAATTAATGATTGAGGGCCTTCTCCTGTGGCCAGTGGGGAGCCGCTGAAGGATTTTAAGCAGGGGAGTTACAAAATCAAACTTAGGCTTGAGAGAGGTCAATCTGACAGATGAGAGGGAAGAGACTGGAAGCAGATGGTTGTAAGGAGGATGTCGCGGGAGGCCAGGCAGATGACAGCAGCAGAGGCAGTGGAGATGGGGAAGAGGGGGTGGATTCAGGAGCCTGGTAGGGCTATTTGTGCTCTTAACAAACACAGAAAATGGAGAAGGAAGGGTAGAGTGATTGGGAGTTCTGTTTTGGACATATTGCATTGAGGAGACTGCAGGACATCAAAGAAGATACATGGAGAGAGGAGTGAAAGGGATTTACTCTCTCTCCCTCTCTCTCCTCTCTCTCTCTCTCTCTCTCTCTCTCTCTCTGTCTCTTTCTCACACACATACACAGCCCTCCTCTTCCACCCTCCAGCCCCCAGGAAGTTTGAGGAGCCCATACCTGGAAAAAGCCAACAAACCCTCCTGTGACATGGCCTTTGGTCCCCCTCAGCCCTCTCTCCGGTTCGCCCCTGCAGCTCACTTGCTCCAGCCACGCTGGCCTCCTTTCTGCCTCTTCAACATGCCAAGCACGCTCCAGCCTCAGGGTTTTGGCTCTAGCTGTTCTCTCTGCCTGGAATATTCTTCCCCCAGATTTCCATTTCCCTAACCTCATCTCATTCAAGCCGTTGCTTAAGTCTCACTGCCTGCCCACATCACACTCCCCAACCCCCTCATTCTTCTCTATCTTCTTATTTTATGTGTGTATCGTATGGTTGTTTGCCCTGCAAGAAAGTAACCCCCACAGGGGCAGGGATCCTTGTCTGTTTTGTTCACTGATATGTCACAAACACTTAGAACAGTACTTGGCACATGGTCAGTGTTCCACAAATATTTGTTGAGTGAATGAATGAATGAATCTTAAAGTGAATTCACTTAAAATGAAGACCCAAATTTGATGAAGAATTTATCTTTAAAAAAAAATGAGGCCAGGCTCAGTGGCTCAGCCTGTAATCTCGAACACTTTCGGAGGCCGAGGCGAGTAGACTGCTTGAGCCTGCAGGTTTGAGACCAGCCTGGGCAACTTGGCGAGACCTCATCTCTAAAAAATAAAAAGTTTTAAAAAATTAAAATTAAAGGCATATTTTAATGTATATTTTGTAAAATGTCATTTATAATTACTACTGTCATTCTTTTTTTTTTTCCTTTTGCATCTTTTTATTTTTATTTTTTTTCAATTTTTTTTTATTATGGTATTATGGGGTACAGTTAGGGGTTAGGCATACAAAAATTCTTCGTTCAGGCACCCTTGATGATAAGAGATGTCTCCCCATCCCCAGACAGATATTTATTACCATTAATCCCATCGCCCTCCCCCCCCCTTTTTTTGTTGAGTTGGGGTGACGGTGTCACCCATGCTGGAGGGCAGTGGCATGCTCCTAGTCACCACAGCCTTGACCTGCTGGGCTCAGGCGATCCTTCTACCTCAGCCTTCCAAGTAGCTGGAACTACAGGCACATGCCACAATGCTAATTTTTTTATTTGTTGTACAGATGAGGTCTCGCCAAGTTGCCCAGGCTGGCCTCGAACCCGTGGACTCAAGCAATCCTCTCGCCTCGGCCTCCCAAAGTGCTTGGATTATAGGCATAAACCACCGTGCCTGGCCACTACTGTCATTCTAGAGCAAAGAATGAACCAAGTGTGTCTTATTTAGGAGAGCTTGTGATCTTTCTGACAAAATTATTTGATGGTATGATATAATAGGCTAAATCTTATTTGACTTTTGCAATATGGCCATACAAAGGGTTTATTTTTTGCAAAAGTATTTGAGGCTTTATCAGATTTCCCAAGTACTTCTCTTTCTCTCTCTTAATATGCAAAAATAAATACACAGGCCAGGCGCAGTGGCTTATCCCTGAATTTTGGGAGGTCAAACAGGAAGCTCTCTTCATCGTAGGAGTTTGAGGCCAGCCTGGGCAACATAGCGAGACCTCCTCATGTCTACAGAAAATTTAAAAAGTTAGCTGGACATGGTGGTGTGTGCCTGTAGTGCCAGCTACTCAAGAGGCTGAGATGGGAGAATCGCTTGAGCACAGGAATTTGAGGCTGCCGTGAGCTATGATTGTGCCACTACTCTCCAGCCAGGTGACAGAGTGAGACTCTGTCTCTAAAAAATACATACATACATACATAGAGTTGCAATTTAAATTGCTCAGATAATAAGTGTACCATTTAATCTGTTTTCAGAAATTCATATGATAGGTCATTTCTATCATACCAGAAACCTCCTTTTTGCACCTTCCCAGTCAGCACCAAGCAGTCACTGATCTGACGTCTATCCTACTAAAGAACTATAGTTTCATTTTTTCTATTCTAAAATTGCAAATAAATGGATTCATGCAATATATGGTTGTGTGTGTGTGTGTGTGTGTGTAAGGTTTCTTGCACTGAGCATAATGTCTTTAAGATATATCCATGTTGGTGTGCATTTTTAAACTCATTTCTTTTCATTCCTTAGTGGTATTCCAAGGATTTATCTTATATTCTGAAAGGCTCATTTTATTACTATCATTGTGAATTTCATCAATCACTGCTTGCTCTAACAGTGACTTTGCATGTGTTTCCAGTAGTTCTTTTTCACTGTATTTTATTTGATAAAGTTTTGTATCTTGGCCGAGCACAGTGGCTCACACCTATAATCCCAGCACTTTGGGAGGCCGAGGTGAGAGGATTGCCTGAGCCCACGGGTTCAAGACCAGCCTGGGCAACTTGGTGAGACCTCATCTCTACAGTCAAGAAAAATTAGCTGGGCATGGTGGCCCATGCCTGTAATTCCAGCTACTTGGAAGGCTGAGGCGGAAAGATCACCTGAGCCCAGCAGGTTGAGGCTGCAGTGGCCATGAGCACGCTACGACACTCCAGCCTGGGTGACAGAGTAAGACTCCGACTCAAAAAAAAAAAAAAAAAAGAAAGAAAGTTTAGTATCTTCTATAAGACCTGCCATTTCACTTTGTGATTAACATATTTGTAATGTACTACAAAATAAATATTTAACAATGTGTGAGAAACTGACCAAAAAGGAGTGTGTGGTTAGATATTACCAGTCCAACAGGCAGGATATTTGGAGTAAGAACTAATCTTATAAGTAGTCACTGTATTTGTGAATCTTTTCAGGATTTGATCACTTTTGCTTCACAAAGCAATCATGTAAATTTAGGTGCCAGGATAGCAAACACTGATACAGAGGAACCTCTTCCCCTGTATGAGTACAAGTGTGTATATGTGTGTTTTTACACAACACATATAAGTCCTGGGAACTGCAGAATCATTTGTGTGTGTACACACTCGCTAGCTTGTTGTGATTGTCCATTTGGGACTCTAAACTTTCAGAAAGCAAGAGCTATTTGTCTGATTCACAGACATTTATTTGATTCAACTATATGAAACTGCCAGTATTTGAGCATTTCCAAAATAGAAAACCAGCAACTTCATGTTATTCAACTTAGTGGTTTTTATTCTGCAAGTTTGCTACTCATTAGTGAGCAATAAAATCAATTTAATAGATTAGGATCACCATTTTTTAAAAAATGAAATAGACTAGAATAAAAAACATCAGAGGACATTTCATGTCATAAGAATAGATATTATTTTGTGAAATTTTATTTTCAGTAATGTGAACATGCATCATATCAATTAGGATATTGGTGTGGATGCTTTAAGAGACAGAATAGTGGAGATTTAGACATGATGGGTTTATTTCTCTTTTATGTGAGGCTGAGCTTATAGGTTTTCCACAGCTGTAGATAGCTCTGTTCTGTCTGCTCCGTGCAACCATGCAGGCACCCAGGACCCTACTACCTGGTTGCTCTTCTCTCTCCTGGGTGCTGTCTTTATCCACTTATTTGAAGCTGGCTCATGTTCACATGTTCATTCCACTCTGTGTCAAGAAATAAAAAGCAAGATGAGGGCAAACAGCTTCCTCTGAAATACATGACAGGGCAAATGTCACTTCTGCTCAAAATTAGTGACTTCAGCTTAGTTGTACAGCTACCATAAGATGCCAGGGATGTTACGAAACACAGTCTTTAGCTGGTCAATATGTGAGCAAAGACAAATCTAATCCTGGAAGCTGACACTGTCCCAGTTTTGGTAACTAAGGAGACAATAGGTTCAACAAGTCTGAGCGAACTCAGTGGAAGAACAGGAGTTCTGCGCTCCAGAACTCCTTTCCCATAAGGCTATTGCTTTATCAGGAAACTTCCATTGTTACACACTCACATAAATGTTCCCTGTCCTTTATCCCTATAGGTAGATAAAGCATTCGGTCTGGGGGGCTGGGGGAGGGAAAAGATTCTCTGCTGGAAACCAGCCAGGGTGTGTGATCCCGCTATGCCAGTCGTGCAAGCCTCTCTGGCTAGGTAAGGAACCAAGGATCAGCTGTGTCTGTGGTTCTTCTCTGTGTAAATTTGCTCCCAATTAGACCCATTTTATCATTGCTATAAACTGAGGTTGCCAAAAAAATGTACATACATTTTAAAGGATGTTTGCCATAATCAGAAGTGTCTGGATGCTGATAGTAACCCTTTGAGCACCTCTTGTAATTGTAGAAGTCAAATGTGACTTGTCTCCATCTTAGTGAGTATTACAATTTTAATGCTGTTTTTTCCTTTCTTAAAATGTGTATACATTTTTTTTGGAACTGTGTGTGTGTGTATGTATAGCAACTATATATATAATGGTGTTATATATACATATATATAGCAAATAGAAGTAGAGATATATAATATGTATAGATATAAATATATCAAATTTAAATATTAGAAATAATTTATACATTTGGTATTTTAAGTGTTAGCCATGTAGCAGAAAATTTGAAATTTAGAGTATTTCACAGATTAACCTTATAGGTCTAATACAAAATATATGCTTAAGCAATAATTTAGAGTTTGGTTTTTTTTTTTTGAGTTGGAGTGTCACTCTGTTGCCCAGGTTGGAGTGCAGTGGCACGCTCACGGCCACTGCAGCCTCATCCTGCTGGGCTTAGGCGGTCATTCCACCTCAACATTCCAAGTAAGTGGAACTACTGGCGTGCACCACCACACCCAGCTTATTTTTGTTGATTTATTGTAGAGATGAGGTCTCATCAAGTTGCCCAGGCTGGTCTCAAACCCCTAGGTTCAGGTAATCCTCTCGCTTCTGCCTCCTAAAGTGCTGGGATTACAGGCGTGAGCCACCACAGCTGGCCATAATTTAGAGCTATAATTTGAGGTTGAAATTTTGTTTTTTTATATAACAATTTTATTATTTTTATATATATAATAAATTATACACACACATGCACACACACACACACACACATACACACACACACCATGTACTGAGTCCTGATATTGTGGGTATGGTTTAAAAAAAAAAATCAAAAACCCCTCTAGATAACAAGTCTAGCTGATGCCTCGTATCCAAGTGACAGAATTATTAATGCTTCATCCAAATATTTCTGCCTGATTTACCCTGTTAAAGATAGTTATCCTTAAGATAATAATGGAGTATCAAGTAAAATTAGCTCTCATCCTCTAGGTCAGTTCTACAAATTGCATAAATGGAGCAACCGTGAACATTTTGCCAATTTGCGTCACCTCTCCATATGTGATTTTTTTCCTCTTTTACCCTCAAAGGCCTCAGTGTACGTTTTCCCAGAACAAGAACATTCTCTTATGAAGCACAGTAAAACACCTAATTAAAGAAATTTAACATTGCTATAAAACTATTATCTAATTTACAACCTGTATTAAAAATTTGCCAGTTTCCTGATAATGTTCTTTATGCCAATCTCTCCCTACATCACCTCATCCCCGGCCCTCCACCCCCACTCAGGATCCAATTCAGGATACACTTTAATGATCATTTTGGTAAAAATCAAACAAAGACTTCTGAACCTGCACTGTTCCACACAGCCTTTGGACTCCCTCTTTCCTGCCTGGTGTCCTTGTTATATTGTCCCCTGGCCATTTGTTTTCTTTTTCCTGGAGGAGGTCAGTAGAATGACATTGGGAGTTGTAACCACACAGTCATTGCAAGAGAACCAGAATTCCATCAGATATTGTTTTAATATCTATACAAGATGTGGTTCCATCAGACAGAAAACACAGGAAAAGAATTCCAAGGAATCCAAAGGTCTTTAGACTTGCCAGAAAGAGATTTAAATATCTAAAAAACCAAAGAAATGCCAAAAAGCAATAGAAGCTCCAGGGTAGATTGGAGAATTAGGGCATACATAACTTGACAACACCCTTCTTTTTTTTTGAGTTGGAGTCTCACTCCGTTGCCCAGACCGGAGTGCAGTGGCCGGGAGCAGCCTCGACCTGCTGGGCTCTGGCGATCCTTCAGCCTCAGCCTTCCAAGTAGCTGGAACTACAGGCGCGCGCTAATTTTTTAATTTTTTATTATAGAGATGAGGGCTCTTCAAGTTGCCCAGGCAGGTCTCGAACCCTCGGGCTCAGGCAATCCACTCACCTCAGCCTCCCAAAACGCGGGATTACAGGCTGAGCCACCGAGCCCGGCTAACAACACCCTTCTTTAAGTTCCAGAGACGGGACTATGCAAAGAGACTCAGAAAGGCATTTGGGACTGGGAGGAAAACGGCTGCGACACCTGAATTTCCAGCTCTCACACCTTAGCCAGACT
>CAUYQG010301086.1:0-26827 GCA_963574415.1 Tarsius wallacei | reverse complement strand
AACCCCTGAAGCGACACCTCACAACAGAAGATATACAGGCACCCACCAGACACCTAAAAAAGTTCTCAGTCTCACTAATCATCCTTGGAATGCAAATCATAACCACATAGAGATACCACCAACCCCAGGACGAAGCGCCATCAGTCCTCAAACAAACAACAGATCCTGGTCAGGATCTGGAGAAAAGGGAACACTTCTACACTGCTGGTGGGAATGCAAACTAATTCAAAAACAGTGGAAACTAGTTTGTTCAAAAACACTGTGGAAAACAGCATAGAGATTTCTAAAAGAACTAGAAATTGACCTTCCATATGACCCAGCAATCCTCCTACTGGGAATATACCCGGAGGAACTCATATCATTCTACAAAAGAGATACCTGCACATGCATGTTTATTGCAGCACTATTCACAATAGCAAAAACATGGACCCAACTGTGCTGCCCAGTGAAACTGGACTGGATTAAAAAAATGATGTACGTATACGTGATGGAATATTATGCAGCCACAAAGAAAGACAAACGTGAATGGATTTGGAGTCTGTCATACTCAGTGATCTATCACAGAAACAAAGAACTGAGTACCACATGTTCTCACTCATAAGGGGACCCTGAACATTTACCATAATAATATAAGAAAGGGATTGTCAGTAGTGGCATACTGCCAGGTGCGGGGCAGGGGCACATAACATCAGAAAGGGTACCTGATCTCAAACCAGGCAAAGTGGGGACCAAAGGGAGGCCCAAGCTTTACCTGTACAATATCCACTTATATATCTAACCCTGAATTGTCCCCCACATCTTTAAAATAAAATATTTTTAAAAGGGAAAAAAGAGTTCCCTTTTTATTAAATATATTCTGCAAAATATTCTTTCAGTCTGTAACTTACATTTTTAATTTTGGGTTATTTTTAAACAAATTTTTATTTTAATAAAATAAAATTTATTTTATTATTATTTAATTATTATTAGGGCTTTTTAAAGTTTACAGTTCATACTTTTTATATCAGATTTAAGAAATATTTGCCAAATTCAAGATCACTAAGATTTTCTACTATGTTTTCTTCTATAAGTTCTATAGCTTTAGCTTTTACATTTATGATTGGCACAGATGAAAGATCTGAGACTTGTGTGTTTGAGTGACTTGGCCAAGGTGACATGGTGAGTTACCCTAAACTAGTCCTATGTCACATGACCCATTGCCCTGAACATTCATTTTTTAATTTTTAGACTCACATAATTGAGTTTATCATGCTCTTTAATTCATAAGTTCATAATTGCCAGTAATCTGAGACAAGGCTCCTATTTTTAACTATTTAGTTGTTACTTTGGCAGCACTGGCTATTTCTTATTATTTCTGAGCCTAAGTTCATCATTTTATATTTTGCTCTGTAATACTGGAGTTCTAAATTCATTTCCCAGACTCCTTTGCCTGTTGGCTTCCTGGTAGTTTCTGCCTGTGGGTACACTGGCTAGAGGGGAAAAAAAAACAGGAGGAATGGAAGAGCTCTTTTTCTGTTTCCAGCTCCTGTCAACATCTCCTAGCAGCAGAGGACAGCCACAGATTCAGTCCACAGCTTCCATCAACACTCCCAGCATCAGCCCTAAGGACCCCTTGCACCCCTAACCTAGAGGTCTAAGTACCGTGTCTGCACACCTGCCATAAGGTACCTTTCTCTCAATTCCTAAGTCTGGTACAATCATTTCTTCCCTTTTGTTCTAGGTATAATGTATTTTCTCTGTGGTTAGAATATTTCAGTTAACTCAATGCCCCTTTCTGGTCTCTTGGCCTTTCAGTCCCCTGTAACTAGTTCCCTATGTTAACTTCCTTCTGTTTGAAATAGCTAGTGTTTTCAGTTTTTCTGAAGGGATAATGATTAATATAGTATTCCAATTTCTTACTGCTATATGGGCACTTGTCTAGTGTGTTTATATGTCCTTGGATATGAATGAATCTTTGCAAAATACAGTGTTTTTTCCAATTGCTTTTGATTTATATAAATGCTGTTGTGTTATATATCTCATACTGTTTCTTTTACACAAAATTATTGTATTAAGATCTATTCATATAGTTCATTGTTTCTGATTACTGCATCCTATTCCATGGTAGGTATGCAAATCATTTTATTAATACATTTCCCCAAAGATGGTCTCTGAGATCCAACTCCCTGCTACCACAAGCAACTTATATGAGAGTTTCCTGGAGTGGGAGCTGGTCAGAGGTCACACACTTTCTTCAGTTAAGTGAATATAATACACTTCAGGAATGGTTGTACTTGCAACGTTTGTGGGTTTCTATTTCCCCACATTCTCACCAGTATTTATAATCTGATATTCTAAATTTTGCAAATGTAGTAAGTATAAATATAATCTTGTCCTTTTACTTTGCATTTCTTTGATTATCAATGAAGTTGGCATCTTGTGCACTTTTAATGTAAAAAAATTTTTCCTGTGCCTATGTGGCTTGCCTGTTCATAGTCTTTGACCATTTTTCTGTTGGATTTCTTTTTTTTTCTTTTTGGCCTAAGGAATTGCTTGCCTATTCTATTTACTCCCATTAGATTAAGGTATTGCAAACATCTTATCTTCATCTATTGCCTTTTTTTACCTTCATCCTTTAAGAACACAAAAATGTAATATTGTTGTAGTAAAATTCATCAATATTTTGCCCTAAAGTTTGTGCTTTGAACTCTTCTTTAAGAGGCTTTCCTCATCCTAAGGTTATAAATATATTCTTACCTTTTCTTCTTTGGCTTCTTTTATAGTTTTATAATTTTATCTTTCCCATATTGACCCTTAAATCTATCTAAAATTCACCTTTTAGTATAAGCTAGGAAGTTTAACTTTATGTTTCTCAACACCGTCTGATTTCTTTTCATTTTATATGTAGAGAAGTCTTCCTCTTTGTGATGGAGTTCAACTTCTATGGAAGTCACTGCTGCCATTTGGGGGCATGAAGATCTTGAGGTGGCCCCAGGAGATGAAGCTTGAGGGATCCCTCCTCACATCCACTGAGCCCTGCAATGAGTGGTGCCTGATGGTCACCAAGTACTTCTTCCTTAGCTCATCCACATGACTGACCACCTCAATTATGCTGAACATCCTGATTCCCATGCTCTGTGCATGGCCCCAGACCTGTGGACATCTGACAGCAACCACAGTGGGTCATTAGAAGACAGGATCTATATCATAACTCTAACACTGAGCAGCTGTATGATTCTATAAGCCTCAGTTTTCCTATCCAGAAGGCCCATCTGAAGATGACACTCCTGTTTTGGGACTTCTGAGCGTACCATTTCCAGCTCTACCTCAGAGTCAACCTATGCATAAAACATGAGATACTTTGCAATTGCATGACCAGATGTAAATCTTCACAGCACAGACAGACAAAAGCAAATGTGATTGACAGAGATGCAAGAAGATAAATGCAAAATCCATCCTCTCTAGGTGAAGTGGAAATCTGTGGGGATGACTAGCCTAAATCTAAATTAAACAAAAAGATACACACAAAAAGACATTTAAACATTTTTGAAAAATCAAATCAGCAAGTGCAGTTTCCTAACACATATCAGGAAGGATATAGTCTCTAATGAGGTCAGAGTGGTTGGAGAAAAGAACAGAAGGAAGAGAAAAGAGTGGGTCACCTCATTTCTCCCTTGTCTGGGCCTCACTTCCTCCTGGTGTTGACAAAAAAGCAAAACTCTGTAAAATATTTTAAAAGGTTTGCTCTGAGCCAATATGAGTGATGATGGCCCAGGGTACAGTCTCAAAAGTTCTGAGAAAGGGTGCCTGAGGCAGTCAGATTACAGTTTAGTTTTATACATTGTAGGGAGGCAGAAGTTACAGGTAAAGACATAAATTAGTACATCTAAGATATATATTTATACATTGGTTCAGCCAGGAAAGGCCAGATGTCTCAAAGGGCTTGGAGTAGAAGGAGGAACTTACAGTCATAGGCAGATTCAAAGATTTTATAATTGGCAATTGGATGAAAGACTTAAGCTTTGTCCAAAGACTTAGAAGCCAGTAGAAAGGAACACTTATGCTAAGATAAGGCAGATGTGGAAGCCAAGTCCCTTGTTATGGAGATGAAACCTCATAGGTGGCTGCCCTCAGACACCACATAATGCTATACCAGAGTAAGATTGGAATTTGGTATCCTATTACCACAAAGAGTCTGTTTTGTTAGTCTTATGGTCTCTATTTTAATGTTAATGCTGGTCAGCTGTGCCTAAACTCCAAAAGGAAGGGGCTATAACAAGATGTGTCCAACCTCCCTTCCCATCATGATCTAGAACTTAGTTTTTCAGGTTTCTCTGCGATCTCTCCTTAGCCAAAGAGGGGAGATGTCTGTTCGGTCGGTTGGGAAACTTGGGGTCTTATTTTGGGTTTACACTAGGTTGTCATCCTAGCCTTCAGGACTCAACATGTGAAGTCATAAAGGCATAAAGAATAGCTACTTTCACATCCTAGTCCCCAGAACACAGAAAATTTTGCATAAAGCCTGGCTCAGCACATAACCCTTCATACATGTCAATTCTTCCTCCACAGCTGAGTCAGAGAGCAAAGACTCTTGAGTAGAAGCAGATTAACAAGAACAAAATTTTTATATAAATCATCTGGAAAAGATAAGCGCCCATTGAAGCAAATGGATGAGGGTAAAAAGAGCATCTGTAAGTAACAGTGGGCATCTTGCCAGTTCCAAAAACAGAGAGAACTAGCCCAGAACTTTGGTCAGTCAGGTTAACAGTCAAGCCAGAGAGGGCACAGCTAATGGTATGTGCAGGTCTAGTCTACTCTTCACTGTGAAGTGTCTTAAATACAGAGTGGTTCTGGGAGGGCTTATCTGCTCCCCCACCCCACCCCGCCCCCGCACCACACACACACCTTGAGGTTTGAGTCTTCCAGTTTCTGCAGAAAGAAAGCAAGTTACATTTAACTTCAAGTGACTGAGTCCCTTCCTCATGGAGCAATGTCCATTCGTTGGATTGTACGTGGAGGGAGAATTGCTCTTTGTTTGCTGAGGTCTGCGAGAGGAGTAAGAAATGGATTCGTGGCTCCTAAAGCTCTTGGCAGATGCAAGGGTGTCCCAGTGACTGCTTTCATCCTTATATCACAGGCACAGTTGCTCTGAACCTCCAAACACAAGTATGTTATCAACAAGCCTTATTACCCTGAAGTCTAAAGGAGTGTCCTAGCTGGGTGGGTCCCTGGCTTTTTTGCTAAAAGGGAGGTCTCCCTACAAAGGCGTAGTGTTATCCACCATGGAACTACCAGTTTAGCTACGTGGGCCTCAGAGGCTATGTAAGAATGGGGGCACATTCCTGGATACAGAAGGAGATGGGAGCCTTGGAAGGAAGGGTGGTATCCATAGCATTGGGGTCAAAGGCAGTCTTGGAGGATATTGCAGAGGTGCTGGAATGGAGGTCACTGGAGGGAGCCCTGATGGGAAGACTCATAAAACAGAGGCACTTGGAAGAGATGCCTCCTGCTGTTGCCCATCAGGTGTTCCAAATTTGGGTTGAGGGATTGTTTTCCAGTCAAAGGGACTGTTAAAAGTCAGAGTGGGACTGGGGAAAATAAACGTAGGTGGGTGGATGTAGACTGATGTCTTTGCAGGGTGCCTCTGCACTGCACTGGAATGGATTTGATAAAGTGGGAGCATGCACACCCTGGAGCTGGGGGTAGACCTAAAAATGACAGCCATAGAAGGGGAAGTATCCACGTCTGCGACCCCAGGGTCTGAAGTGAGCTGTGAGGTCAAGTGGGCAGATGCGTTGGCTGAGGTGATGGAAATGACTGCTGTAGAACTGATGGGCTTGCCGGGGGTAAGAGGATCCTGGTGGAATGGACTGGAGAAAGGGTGGAGAAGGAAAGAGAAGGGGAATCTATACACATGGGGGTTAGTGACTCCTTTCCACAGGAGGGAGGCTTGAAGAAGAAGCCTTGTGTGTTGTGTACCCTGTTCCCTGGGTCACACAGCAAAGCCCACTCCAAGCCGAGTATGGGGGCAACCTGGGTCCTGCCAAACTCCTCTGGGGCCCTCTCCAAGGCCTCTGTGTCACCTGGAGCCAGGTGTACTTTCTCCGCCTTGGCTGTGAGGGTTACCAGCCCTGTTGTGAGGGTTACCAGCCCTGTTGTGAAATTTTCTGAGGAAGTAATACAATTCTTTGACCTGACTAGATACTGCACCGTATAACATTCCTTCAAGGTCTCCTGACTTTTTTTTTTTTTTTACAAACTGAGTAAAACAACATTTAAGTCTAAGTGGCCTAGCCAGGCTTTGAATCAGGCTGTGTAAGTCCAGAGTTACATAGCTCCGCACTGTGTACCTTCTTATCAGGTACATTCCATGTATTATCATTTTTTCAGTAGTCCTTTGGGTACTGTAGTCCTTTTTTAACACCACGTATTCATGGGAAGAAGTCTTCAACTCCTCAGTTGCCTGTGGCCTGCACTGGGCTCCAGTCTCCTCACAAGATGCAGGGCAGGAAGCGCCAACTGACAGCATAGCATCAGCCAATGCTTTTCTTCTCCTTGAGTCTTGCAGCCCAGATTTTCTTTTTGGTTTACTTTGAAGGATGCTAACATGAAAGATAATGTTCTAGGTCAATTTTGGTCTACTCTGAAAGAAATTCCCCAGTGGATTATTTCACATGGATAAGAAGCCAGTTTCTTTGGCCTTCCTAGAATATGTCTAGAAAGCAAATATATCATGTATTTGCAAGTGAATAGTGGAGCGATGCATTGGATGGAAATATCATCAACACAATGGGGTCATTGTGAGTGTGCCACTCCACATTATTGTCACCTAAATACAACTCTAGATATCCTTATGCCCAAGAGAGGGAACATACGCTTGGATATCAGGATAAGAGAAACATGTATTACTGTCCTAGAAGCTGGAAGTTTCAGAATGACAAGAAAGATTTGGAAAATCTACACATGACTTTATCTAGTTTGGATCTTGTTTATTTGTCTTTTTTTATTGATGTCTTTTTCTCTCTTGGAGCTGGTGTTGTATAACAGACACATGACATGCAGAAGTTTCAGCACCAAGAATCATAGAGCATAAAAAGGTATTATTAAAAGATTATATTAAAAAAAGAAACTTCTATGATAAACAACCTAAATTCATAATCTAAATGTTACCAGTCAGTTATAAGTGAGGTTTGACTAACTGGGACCATAAACAATAAAACAGAGAGACAAGCATGTGTTTCAAGCTCCTTCACCAGCTAGTTCCCACCCTATGCAACTCCCCTTGTCTCTTAGCACCCCACACTGAGGCTCTGACTCTTGCCAAGCATACCTCTGACTTCCCCTTCAGGGCTCCTCCCTCCTGATGACCCGCCTTCACACACAGCGCCCCTGTGGAATGTTCAGACCTGGCCACTTCCTCCTTCCCCATGCCATACTCATCCTTCTGAAGCCTGCTCATGGGGAGCTTCCAACCTTTTCAATGCTTCATTAAACTGAAGTCTGTACTGGGTCCTAAACGTCCTATGCTCACAAAGTGTGTGTGTGTGTGTGTGTGTGTGTGTGTGTGTGTGTGTGTGTGTGTGTGTTCCTAAATATATCCTGCTTTTCATAGTTACAAAACGTTTTCACATGCTCACTCATGAACACCATAAAGCAGGCAGAGCACTAAATATTTCTCTCATTGGAGAGAGACTCTGAAAAGTTCAAGTCTCTTGAAATGTAGGCAATTTGCCCAAGGTCAAGCTACCAGAACAAAGAAGGGCTGGGACCAAATGGCAGCTTCTCTGGTTCTGCATCCAGGGCTCTTTCGACTCACCACACTCTCTCAGTATGGGCATGGGCTCTATCTCCACAACTAGATGGCTTGTTTCTCAAAGGCAAGGTAGGGTTTGAACCTCCAGAAAGCACTTGCTTCACCCTGGTCCAAATGAATGGCAGGCACAGCGACTGCTGCAGTTAGAGCCTGGTCTTGATCTCCTGCCCTTTTGCCGGGAGCACTTACACTCTGCCTGGCTATGGAGTGTGAACTTTCTTATAACTCTGTCTAAATCCTTTTCCACAGCATCAATCATAACTATATTAGATCACCCTTCATGTCACTCATATTTGACACCTGTCTCCCTCTCAAGTTCATTGGGGACTAGTCTGTCTTGTTTTTGACTGTATCCTCAGTGTCAAGCTGTATGCACAATAAATACTTTTGGAATGCATGAATGAACGTGTGAATGAATGAGTGAGAGATGCTTTCTGTACATTCTCAGTCACTATCTGGGCTTCTGTGCCGAATAAACTAAGTACCTGTGTTAGCAATGCTGCCTCACCCGCGACATCTCTACTGCCCAAGGCTTAACTACAGAGTACCCCTTCAGGTTCAGCATGAAGGATGCCTTTGCCACACCCCTTCAGGTTCAACATGAACCTGAACAGTTAGTGCAGCCCAGGGACCAGTACTACCACAAAGACATTCCTCCAGTCCAAGTTTGGCTTAATTCCTGCCTACTCTCCTTGTTGGCCTGGCCTCTCCCAACTCCCAGGACACCCCCATGTCCAAGACCTCCCAAACTAGGATCCTCCTCTGTGGCTCCTTCTAAGACACAGCCTCTTGGTCTGCACAAAACAGACTCTCAATAGAGGATGACAAATAATGAACTCTTTATTCTTCCTGGGAAGCCCATTTTTAATCTGTCTCATAGATATGAATGGAAAGCACAGATGATTGGTAAGTAGGAAAAAATGCTTCCCACTTCCAGTAATGTGCCCAGCCCTGCCTATGTTCAGAAATGTCAGCCATCAGAAAACAACACATCAGTGGTAAACAATATTTCTTGAATGATTACTCTGGGAAGAAATGTGCCCCTTAGCACTCTATCAGATGTGAGCCCCATCAAGAGAACCACTAGAATATTCTTCCAAAGCATCCAGGTCCTGCCTAAATGAGCTTTTTGTTATATCAAGACACCAAACACTAAGATATGTACAAGAACACATACACATAGACACGTACACACACACGTACATACACGCGTACACACACGTATACACATACTGAATTGATTTAGTCTGCAGGGTGGTTTGGGGCACAGGTTTGAGTGTCAGCAATGTTCAATGTTCACATTCTGTCTTTAAGTTTTTCTAAGTAATTTATCTTGGCAAACTACTGAATTTATTTTCTCATCGACAACATCAGGTAATAATACCTCATAAGGTTGTTACAAGGATTAAGTGAGACAGATAAACAACAAAAAAGCTCCAGCAATGTAGTAAGGAGCAGAGAAGCAGGCTGTTGTATCATAATCGCAGTGTTAACATTTCAAAAGCTAAGTATGTTGATGTTGTGCTGAGGCAGAAGAAAGATGGTGGGGAAGGAAACTTGGGAGAAGTGAGCTCAGAGCTGGGTTTGGGAGAAGAGGAAGAAAATAGTTTGGAATAAGGAAGGGAGAAGGCTGTCCGAGTAGGGAACGTGGGCAGTTCAGACAAAGGGAGCCGCAGGGTCAGCTCCAGGCCCGGCTCTAGCTGTGCCCGCCACTGAATGGTCCCGGGGGCAGTCCTGCATTTCCTCGGGATCTTATGCAGTCACTTGCTTAAAAACAACCAAACATACAAACAAACAAAAAACTTTCCACTCATAAGTCCTTAGATATTCTGCCCTTGGCTGTGAGATGCTGTGGGGACGTGCCAGGCCAGCTCATGAAGAGACCCTTGCACTTGAACACACCTTCCAACCCGGCCATTGTCTCAACCTGCTCAGCAAAACAATGGACAAATCTTAGTTAGAGAGGTGGGTGAGGGACACACTTCCCTATTCACATTGGAAGGCAGTTCTCATCTTGTCTCTTGTCTTTTAACTCCAACAAATTAGAGGAAATCTTTCCATGTTCTAAAGTCTCTCTTGCCTGGGGAAAGATAATATTTAAGGACTCGCTGTTCAAATGTGATCCTTAAACCAGCAACACAGCATCCCCTGGAGCTTGTTTGGAATTCTGATTCCGGGGTTCCACTCCAGACCAACTAAGTCAGAATCTCTGGGAGTGGGACCCAAGAATCAGTGTTTTCACAAGCTCTCCAGGTGATTCTTATGTACACTAAGGTTTGAGAAGCACGGATTGAAGGCACAGTTTAGGTAAGTCAGCCTCTCTTAAGCTCACTGGCTTCACTTGTTGCTACTCTTCACCGTATGATTAAGAAAGCCTGTTTCTATACCAGGGAACAGGAAGTTGGCTCTCAAATGCAGTTGCCAAAGACTTCATCTCAAGATATAGAATACTTTTTAAAAAACTCACACATGAACATCCAGGAATAATCATAATATAAATTGAGCTTTAGAAATGTACTTAGAGTGACCTACTCTGTCAGAATTATTTGATTCCAAGTAAGAGAATCAGAATTTCACTATCTTACATATAGAAGGAATCTAGTAAATATTGAACTGCTTACAGAATCAGAATAAGAATCAGTCTCAGAAGAATCAGGAACCAAGACAGGACCTAGAGAGCAGGAACCAATGGACAGTTTAGATAGAAATTGCTACAAGAATTAATCAGCCACCGCAGCCTCCTGGAGCCGCCTTTGTCTACTTAAGATGCAAATTCCCAAGAGATAATCTGATTGGCCAAGGCATAGTCACATGCCAAGCCCTGGCCCATAGAAAGCAAGATCTTGTGACTAATGATGCCAGTACCCATCCAAGGTTCCTCAAAGCAAAATCAGGTGCAGCTCCCAGGCATGAGGGGATGGAGTCAACAGGCAAAACGGCAGATACTCTTTGCCTCCCCAGTCTAGCTTGGTATGGTTAGACATCAGCAGGAGAAATACAGATGTGTAAGCTCTCAGAGAGATGAAAGAAAATGTGAAAGTTTTCTTAGCGCGGCTGAGGGAGTTCAAAAGCTAGGAAAAACAGAGTGGAGGCAACAGTGTGATTGGGTATAGTTGTGAAGGCCAAAGAGGATGACCTTACATAATGACTTCAAGAAGCTCAGCTCCTGGAAGCTGACAGGGTCAGATGCACCGTGTGCCCCTGAGAGAGGGAGGGAAACACAGGTTCAAAGAAGTGTCTGTGAGAGAAAGCCACAGAGTGCAGGCGTCGGTCTCTCTAACACACGCCTGTAATCTGAGCACCCAGTAAGTGAGGAAAGCATTTCCTCGGGAGAATGGTGTGGAGGTGCTGGGGTAAGGTGGCCTGCGGGCAGGGGTAGGAGGTCTGCCAGCCGCATCTGGGCTCCAAGTGCATGCAATGTGACAGCAAAGACCCAAAAGAGGCACTGGTAACCGGATGTTCTATATACTATAACCCACACTGCCAGTATGTAAAGGCTGGCAGGCCTTGGTATTTTTAAAGAGAAGTGTTGAAAATATCAACTTCCATAAAAAGGTAAAAGATGATCACAGCCATTGAATCCCAATGAAAGGCACTGGAAAACTATGTAAAAGTGGAAAAATTGCTAGCATTTAATGAGCACCTACTATGTGACAGACATAGTGCTAAACAGTTCATTTAATGCATTTCATTTTATGCATTAAATGTTTGATAAATAAGAGTTTAGTTGACTTGCTCATGGTCACACAGATAATATGTGGTGAGGTCATATGCCTGTATGAGCCAGGCATGTTTAACTTCAAAGTCTATACTAAATATTATGCCATCAAAATCTTTATTATTATTCTGTTTACTGGCAAATTGAATCTTAAAAGTGTCTACAAGAGGCTATTAGAAATAAAGCTTTTATAGCACTACATGCATCTATATTGTTATACAAGTAAATATAGAAGAAACTTGCATTTTTCTGTGATATTTGTTCAGATGCCATAGTGAGTACATAATGTACATAGTAGGCATTTTATGTAGAGTTGTTTAATGACTGAGCCTTCATAGAACTATGGATGGTTGAAGATACAAAACATATATGGTTGTCAATAAATTAGAATATTCACAATCATATATGTTTTGTATCTAAAGTCTAAAAATAACCCATCGAAACGTGTATACTTAAAATACACATGGGCAATAGTGACATAAAGCCCAACAAAAATCTAAAACTTCTCTTTAAAAAAAAATCATGAAGTGTCTCAATTCCAGAAAAGCCAGGACTAATGCATTAGTGGTTATTCCACACTGACCACAGTGAGGTCAAGTGAGAACAGGGTCTGAGAGAGTCACCAACCCAATAGCTGCTCCAGACTGATTTAAATTCGGAGACCAAGGCTCTGCATTTCACCTGGTGGGATTCATTTATCCCCTGAGGCCAGCACACCAGGACGTTCTGAAGTCATTCCATGAGCCTGGGGGATGAGGAGGAAGGCAACAGAACCAAGGTCCTTTTAGTGTGGGATGAGGGGACATCAATAACACTGTCTTACAGGGCCCTATTCCCTCCAGCGGGCTTCCATCTGCAGGGAATTGAGGTGTCTCTCTTGAAACCCCAAGAAGGTTGTGACCCACAACCCAAAGGCTGGCAGTCAAAGTAAGCTCCAGGCCAGAGTTGCCTTCGAAGGGGGTCTTCTCTATTGGCCCCAAGCCCAGTAGGACCCTTAATTATGATCACACACCCCTGAGATGGCATTTGAAAGGCATCTCCTTCCACACCAGAACCCTGACATTCCAATTTTCTGTGTAGAAGCTGGCAAGCTCCCGCCCCAGCCCATGCCCAAGGGATCCCACTTCTTTGCTGCATCCCTTTCTCCCCCCACTCACACACATCCGCTCCCTAGCAGGACTTGGTGTGCCTCTCACCAACCCCCAGGACATTTTGAAAGCACAGTTGGTGTGTGATTTATCTCTTCGCTCACACCCATGCTTAGCATCGTGTTTTATATTTGGCTGGTGCTGAATAAATACCTCAAAAAATGCTAAATAATACAAATTCTGAAAACAGTTGTATAGGGGATTGTGAGTACCTAATTTAGGAATTGTGGCTGGTTTATCTGGGGTACACATAAACATCTGTTTTTGTAATGCCTGCTGCTGATTATAAGTGTGTGAGCAAAGCCTCTGGCAGGCAGTAGGTTAAATAAATATCAATTGATTGAATGGATACGTTAACTGAAGAATGCATACAAGAAAAGAAAGGCTATAATAGCATTTCAGCAGTCCTCAACTCAAGATGAAATGTCAATAGCAAGATTGTGATGGATGTCTCCGTTTCACCCTGAAATTTATTGAAAATCCCCAATTCTGCAAGTTGTATGAATAACTAACAACCTTCTATCTCTTTATTATTATTATATTATCAACATATATTATCAACATATCAAGGAAGGTATCTTTTTACATTGCTCAACTTTTAAAATGATGTATTTTTTTTTTTAAGAAAGAGACTCCATTCAGGGGATACTTTGAAATAGAATTTAACTATAAACAAATGTACTTTAATCTCCCCCTAAACTGCAAAGGTCAGATTACTTTCTAAGGTCTGGGTTTTCTTTAGTGAGGAAGATGTGCAAATTAGGAATTAAACGATAAAGTCAGACCTCCTTGTCTGGAAGCACAGCCTCTCTGCTTTTTAATAGGCCTCTTTTCCATTTGGTTTGAGATAAAGTGGCCCCAATTATTTTAGAATTCTTTAAAGGAAAAGATATCCATAAATTAACCTACAGTCCTCTCCTTATTTCCCAGAGAAATTAAATTCTTACTTTAAATGACTTAAATCACATCACACAAAACCAGACAAAACTCCCTTCTGTAGTGCTACAAAAGACAGACACAACAGCACAGAATTTTGGAGCTAAAAAGATAAATAGAAATAGATATAAACACACAACCCACTAGCAAAATTCAATAGTAAGATCAAAGCTAAACTTTCTCCTTCACAGAGTTCCTGTTAAGATTTTTTTTCTCCCTTTTCTGCACCATAATCTGAGTCTTGGATACTTTGGTTCCTATTCAGCCTCGAGATCAAACAGCTCGCGCACATCTGCTGGGGTAGAGTTTGATGTTTTCTTTTTTTTTTTTTTTTAGGCATTCAATAATTGGTGGGGGTGAGATGAGAAGAGGAGTTTAAACATCAACATAAAGGCAACAGCAAAAAGCAAAATACAGCATCATAGTCATTCTGCCCATGGAAATGAGAGGTCGGTGGAGGTGTGTGTGTGTGAGGGCGCAAATGTTTGTAAAAGGTAATACTAACATGTTCCAGAATGGACTTTCTCCGCTAACTTGCCCTAGCATTTAAAATGATCTTTTTATAAAATAGAAATTATTTTATTTCATCTCTTTGCAAATGGAATCCTGCCTCAGGCCTGTTTTGAGAGCAGGGAAGCCAGAGACTGGGCCTCAGGAAGCATGCAGTCTCATGCAGGAGCTAGGTATGCACACTTACAAGTGGAGCAGAAGGAAAATGTGACCCCCAGTGAGCAGGAATCTTCTGCAGAAGCGCAGGGCAAGAAATGTTGTATTATGGTAACTATAGACTTCCTGGAGGAGGTGGCATTCAAACAGAACTTCGAAGGATACGTTACATAGGTTTTGTTAGAGAAGTAGATGGAGAATGTCCCAGGCAGAGGAACTGGTAGGAGCAAAGTGGTGCTAGAAAAATATAGGTACGTTCAAGGTCTAGTGTAACTGGGTGCAGGGGCTAGCACTGGGAAAAGATCATGGAGTCCTGTAAAAATCCTGGAGGTGGGATAGAGGATGAAAGACGTCTAATATTACAAAGTTGTATCTGAATTTGTTTATTCTCTACAAACTCTTTTCTCTAGTCCCAGATATGCCTAGCCCCACTCAGCCCTAAAATTATTCCTCTGTTTCTAAACAGTACGATTCAGCAGCAGGCTAATGCCCCCTGTTATAAATGACTTAGGTTAAGAAGAGAAATGTCTGACAATGAATATATAAAGATAACTTGCAAAGAACCAAACCTAAAGAACCCAAGAGGCTAGCCTTCCGAGTCCCCGTGGGTGATGTAGTTTTCCTTCCAAAAGCCATGAGCCCTGCTATTTGAAGGACACAGTCCCAGTCTCTCAGACCCTCTCACAGTCATCCGAGAGCCTGCCGGTGTTGGCTGGGTTAAGTAATATTAAGCTGTAATAAATAACCCCCAAATCTCAGTGACTTCATACAATAAAAGTCTGTCTCTTGCTTAGGCAAAGTCCAGAGCAGATCATCAGCTCTCCTGGTTACCCTCTGTCTGCAGCCTTAGGGACCCAAGCTGCTTCCATCTGCCATTAACCAGCAGTGTGGCTTTGAGCAAATCATTTCTTTTCTGTGGACTTCAGATTCTTCCTCTACGAGATGGAGCTAGTAGGTCTTGATCACCTACCTTGTAGAATTATTGTGACCGTCAAATGCTTAGAAAACAATGATTAGAATTATAAAACCGTAACATTTACTGAATTCTTACCATCCCAAAGACACAGTGTTCTATGAGCATTGTTTCACTTAATCCTCATAATGACATTGTGACAAAAGTTCTATCACAATTATTATAATCATTAAATGGGCTTTTTTACATTCATAAGTGTAATATCTCTTGAACGTATCAAGCAGGCTCCCCACTCAGGGCCTTACACATGCTAATCCTCCTTTCCGGAATGTTCTGCCCAGATAGCAACACGGCCTATGTGCTGTTTTCATTCAGGTGTCTAACCTTGTGCCATTTTATCAGAGAGGTGGTTTCTTTCTGCTCTGTTTATCCAAAATATCACCCCACCCTATCATCCATCTCTATCCTCTGGCCCTGTTTGAGTGTTCTTTACAGCACTGTAACCCCTTGACATAGTGTGATTTTGTACATTTCTTTACTGTCTGTCTCCCCCAGCTAGACTCTAAGCTCCATGAAAGCAGGGACTTTGCTTGAAGTGTTCGCTGCTATATCTCCAATGCCTAAAACACATGGGTTTAACACATGGAAGGATCTCAGTAAATATTTGTCATGACCCAGTGCTTATGCTGCAAATTGATGTGGGAAAATGATCTTTTGGTTGCTTTTTCTGCAGAGAAGCTGTATCAAAAATGCAGCTGGGATACTTAGAGGACCCCGATTGTAAAATGTTGACACCTTTACAGCTTAGGGTGAAGAAATCTACCCACTACAAACTGTCAGCTCTTTCCCAGTGAAAAGTTAGAGGGAAGCATGCTTCCTTTCAGCCAGTTCCCAGGCATCTGGGTCGCCTGTGGAAACCTTAATCAAGTTATCATATCTAGCCAGTGTGTCCTGGATCCCGTCACTTCTGAATGAGAAAAAAAATTGCAGACAAATTTCTAGCAGCAGGAAGTTGGTGCTCTCCTGCGAGGCTGTCTGAAAAGCACCTGCAGCATCAGCAGCATCCCTCCCACTCCTGCTGGGAGCCAGTTCTGAGCCCCTGGCTTTGGGACCGCAGGGCTTTCTGCTCATTCATTTACAGCCTACCTGTCCCTCTGAATATTGCTCAGGTACCTATGCTGCCCCAGGTTGGGTGCAGTTGAGATCTGAGCCTTGAAGCCTGCTGGCAACATCTCCCTAGTGGGCTTTGCTAAGTTGCTGTAGTCAAAAGAGAGGGCTCTTCCCAGAAACCAAGAAGTCATCAACACCAACCAAGACTGCCTTTTGCATTGTCCCAATGCTACAGGACATGTGATGGAAGGCCAGGAAAGTTCACTTTAACTTAAAAGAGCCCTCGTTCAAGGGAAGGGCTGTGCTGGACTAATCATTTTCACTTTTTTGTGAAAACGGTGAGAGAAAAACAAAAAGCACTTTACCCCCATCATCAGAAAGGAAACTTTTTCTTCCCTAGAAGAGAGAGTTTTGCCGGAGAAAAAGCTGAGAGGATAAAGATATTGGCAGAGCTTAATGCCATAAATCTGATTAATTTACCTTGTGACACTCTCAACAAAAAAGTTAAGGGTCAGAATCTTGCCTGTGAACTGACCTTTCACCTGCAGCCCAGGCAGTCACAATGGGGGCCTGAACCGCCTTTCACAGCTACCTGCTGCTTCCTACAATGAGATTGGACACAGTTTTCAACATGATGGAGAACACCTCTGGAGCCAGTGGCCTTTGTTCTTTCTGCCTGTGGAGTGGGAAGTGCCCAAGCCAACATCTTCACCTCCTAGCGTTCAAATGGACCAGACGAGCCCTTGTATCTCTCTGATGGAGGGGAAGGGAACGAAAACAGAGCCTTCTCTCTGATTCTTGTATGAAAGCATACTTAGCAACTTACAGAATACACAAAGTTGAGTAATCCTTGGTCCTTGTCCTAAAGGGACACAGGGACCATGCCTAACTCTGGGAGATTCTCAATGCATTCTTAGAAGGTAAATGATTGACTGAGCCCCGAGAGTACTTTATACAAAGGAAGATACTGTAAGGAACAGAGTCTGAAAACTCAGAGAATGATATGCACTTTCACCTCTTAGATTACAGCAATGCTTCCCAGGGATGGGAAATGAGGAGTGGCCCTCCCTCTGCTACTCACATTTATGTTAAAAAAGCATCTCAGACTGAGCAAGACTTCATGAAGCTTCTCCTGGGACACCCAGAGTAGCAACCCTTTCTGGGAACGTGCACTCTGTGTGGAACACTGTCAGCGATTTCTCTGTGCCTGCATGTGGCCACATCATGTTCTGGCAACCCTGGTTGCCTTCTTGTTTTGCATTTGACCTGGGCCTTAGCAGTGTGTATTAACCAAGGGCAACATGTGGCAGCATGGCACAATGAAATGAGAGCCAGACGTTCAGGGAAGTGCCACCGGGAGCTGTGGAATTAGCCTTTTGTTCAACATTTGCTGCGTGGCAGAGTTGTGCTGTGTTTTTAAATCCACATTTCTCCCCGTCCTTCCCGTCTCTTCTAGAGACACCCAGTTTTTGCTGATTCAGTACTTCACACGCCTGACAGAGGCCATTTTGAACAGCTGACAGCCATGGAGGCTTGAAAAGTCTCCCTTGGGCAGTCGAATTCAGCTCCCTGTCGATTTATGACAGCAGCAGATGGGCCCAGGTGGGCTCATGTGAGAATCCCAGGCAGGCCCAGCTCTGTCTGCTCACTGGGATTGTGTCTAGACAGGAGGCTAGCTAGGCACACACCTTCTAAATTCACTTTGAAACTGCTCAACGTGTGAAATGAATTTATTGTCGCTGAAAGGTCTGAAGAGAACAGGCAAGACGTCAGGAATTTCTCAGGAAGAAAGAGGGAAGGAGGGAAGGAAGGACGGAGGAATGGAGGCACTTAGAAAGTACACAAGCCAAATCAGCACAGAACATGATTCTGCCACGCCTGTCTGGTCTCCCCAGTTGGTGACTGAAGCCCCTTCTGAGAGGTACTGCTGGTCATATGGGTGATCTTCTCGGCTCTAAGAAGGAACAATAAATCCTCACATGTCAGGCTGGAGTGGTCCTAGCAATCATGGCCCAAAGGAGGTGATGTTGGTGATGTTTGTTGTCTTTGTTGGACAGGTTTACATCTCTTAAGCCCAAAGTATATGACAGATCAAAGTGTAATGGTTTTGCTTGAAATAGAAGTAAGAGGTGGCCAGGAGTCCCAGCCTGAGACATTTCCTCTACATTCCCCCACCATCACTCCAGCTCCCCGCACCTCCGCTGGCCCACAGAAAGTATGGAGGTTGAAATCATCTGATTTTTTCCAAGGCCAAGGCCCAAGCTGGCAGAAGGCCCGAGAGGAGGAATTTGGCCTGAGTCACTCTGAGTTAGTGATGGCTCTGGAACCTTAAGTCTCCTGTCCTCAGACAGGTGTTTTCCCTTCCACTCCAGGCCAGCTGTGTGCCTGGACGTCACCACTTCCTGATTCTCCAGAAGAGGAACAGAGGCTGCTAAAATGGTTAGAGGAGCAGAAGGAAGCAAGCATGGGTTTGTGGGTCACCCCCACCCCGGTACACATTCCCAGGCTGCAGCCAGGGACACATTCTGCATGTGCTGAAACATCATGAAACCACTTCTAGCCCCAGATTCAGACAACCATACTCCGTCTGGGTGCCATATGTCTGGCATGTTAGAGATTTCACTTTATATTGAAAATATAAGCATCCTAATAAGAGAAAAGCTGAATTCATTTATCCATTCTATGCTTATTAAAGGGCTTCCTTGTGATTTATTGATTTTTTTAATAGAAAAGTAAAAGAGAGCAAAAAAACAAAACAATAGATCACACATTCTCCCAGCAGCTCATGGTCTGATGCTGGTGTTAGGCTTATCTTGGATAGGATAGCCTTTACATGTTGAAAGATACATTTCAGTAGAGAAATCAATGTAAGAACATGGTACAATTTGAACAGATTAATAATGTGAGCAAAAGAAGTTCTCTGACTCTTAGAAAACATTGTTTTGGAAGATCATCGAGACTTGCAATTTAATACCAGATGTTGGTATCTGAAGAGACCCTGATTTGACAGTTTGGCAGGGAATATGGAGAAAACACAATGGCAATTAAAAAAAAAAAAGTTATAGCAAGGATTGCTGCCATGACCCAGCAAAGCAATCCTGAAATGTCAGAAAGCCAAAGTTTATCGCCCATGAAGCCCAAGTCATGTAAAGGGCAGCCTGCGCCCAGGAAAGTTCCAGAATGGTATCTGAGGATGAGGAAAGGGAAGGTTCTGTGAGATTCATGAGGCAGGCAGTGGTTGGGGGAAGCAGGCCAGAGGGGCTGGCTGTTTTCTGTGATGTGGCTGCAAGGCTGAGAGGAACTGGCTCTCCCAACCTGCTATTAGGACAGTTGGGGTTGGGTCTATCCTTACAGCCGGGCACTGGCAGAAAACACAGGAAGCTGGCTGACCCCAGGCAGGAGCACAAGTGAGAAAAGACAGCAGTTCTCCAAGCCCTGAATCCAGGAACATGCAAACTCATACTAGTCTAACTGTCTGGTTTATATTGTACCTTTCTGTTTGTGGCTAAAAAAATTCACTTTAAAAGTTTTTTTGAGTTATAATTTCTATGCAGTGAAATACTTAGATCTTAGGTGCTTGTTCAGATTTGACTAGTGAATACTTCCATCTGCCATACTCTGATCAAGATGCAGAACGTTTCTATCGCCCCAGCAATTTCCCTCATGTCTTTCCTAATCAATGCACCTTTGTATATAATAAGTCCCCTACATATGAACGAATTCTGTTCCACGAGCACATTTCTAAGTCCAATTTGTTCACAAGTCCAAAAAAGTTAGCCTAGGTACCCAATTAACATAACCAACTGCTTTTATACATGCTTCTGGACACCCTGGGCTTGAAATAAAGATACTGTACTACTGTATTCTATACAGTACTGTACAATAAAGTACACAAAAGCAAAAGCACAACCACTTATGGAGGATGCATGCACATAACAATGTACACCAGACACATGAACTAACTTATGTGATTGGACATGCACATGCACATTTGCATTTTTGAAAGTTCACAACTTGAAGGTTCGTATGTAGGGGACTTGTACAAACAACATGAAGCAACCATTCATCTGATTTCTGTCCCACAGGTTAGATTTGCTATTCTAAAACTTTATATAAATGGATGCATAGAGTGTGTCCTCTTTTGTGTCTGGCTTTCTTCATTTAGTGTGTTTTTAAGATTCATGCATGTTGTTGCAAGTATCAGGGGTAGTTTACTCCTCTTTTCTTCCTTTTGGAGTAGTAGTCCATTGTATAAATATACCACAACATTTTGTTTATCCATTCACCTGTTGTTGGATATTTGGGATATATCCAGTTTTTAACCATTGTGAATAAAATTGCTATATATGCATTTCTATATATATAATTGTGTGAACATATGACTTCATTTCTTTTTTTTTTTTGAGTCAGAGTCTCACTCTGTCACCCAAGCTGGAGTGCTCACTGCCACTCCAGTATCAACCTGCTGGGCTCAGGTGATCCTTCCACCTCAGCCTTTCAAGTAACTGGAACTATAGGTGCACGCTACCACACCCGGTTAATTTTTCGATATATTGTAGAGACGAGGTCTCACCAAGTTGCCCAGGCTGGTCTCGAACCCCTGGGCTCAGGCAATCCTCTCACCTCGGCCTCTCAAAGTTCTGGGATTACATGCTTGAGCCACCATGCCCGGCTGTCACTTCATTTCTTTAGGGTAAATACCAAGGAGTGGAATTGCTGGACTACATGGGATACACATGTTGAGTTTTTTAAGAAACTGCCAAATAGATTTCCAACACTACTGTTATAAGTTTACATTTAAAGTCTGACTGGGCCAGGCGTGGTGGTAGCACATGCCTGTTATCCCAGCACTTTGGAAGGCTGAGACAGAAGAATTGCTTGAGCCCAAGAGTTTGAAACCAGCCTAGGCAATATAGCGAGATCTGGTCTCCACAAAAAAAAAAAAAAAAAAAATTAGCCAGCCATGGTGATGCTTGGCCATGATCATGCCACTTTACTCCAACCTGGGAGACAGAGTGAGACTCCAACTCAAAGACAGTAAAAATAAAATAAATTCTGACTATCGGGGGGTTCTTGTGCTTTAGGTGTGTGAATAACTGCCCTGCAGTGAAGGGTAGATAGAGATAGTGTAGCACAGTGGTAAGAGCATGCACCTGGGGCTATGACATTAGAGTCATCTTTCTGCTCAAGTTTTCTAATCTGTCAAGTGATGGAGTAGAACAGATAATGTCTAAGATGATCTATTATGAAATAATGAATCCCTCATTTCATCACTTTCTGGGAAAGTAAAGTAAAAATACATCAGTTATTATTCTGTTTAGAAGTCAGTCTCTGCTTTGTAACATATTACTAGATTTGTCATTTGACAACTTCAAGCCCTGGGTCAGATATAATACTTGTAGCTGCAAGTGACAGGAAGTGCAACGCAAACTGACTTAACCAAAATAGAGGGGTCATTGGCTTGTGTAACTGAAACTCATCCACAGGGCTCAGACGCAGAATGACCAGGGTTCCTATCCCATTTTCCTATGGTTCTCTTGGCTTTGTCCTCCTCCTTTAGATGGCTTCATCCTCAGTTTGGAAACAAGAAGGCAATAGTTCCAGCCCTCACTTCTCTATACAACAGAAGATGAGAAATGACCCTGTCCAGCAGTTCTTTCTTAAGAATGAGAACACTTGTTTCTCAGAAGTTTCTAGAAAATATCCTCTCATGTCTCATTGGCCCACATTAGATTACATGTTGTTTCCCAATCCATCTCTGTGGGCAGGATAGTGCCATGAGATTATTGGCATAGGCCTGGATTCCCAGGCCAGTCAGTGGTCCATTATACTTCTCAGCCATACTAATGAGGCTGGGACAAGGCCACTTTTTCCTAAAGCATGTGACTGTGGAGATGGAGTAAGCACTTCTCTACCTAAAAAAGGGAGGAATGGATATTTGGTAAGTACCAGTGTG
The DNA here is from genome assembly GCA_963574415.1 of Tarsius wallacei. Lineage (NCBI taxonomy): Eukaryota > Metazoa > Chordata > Mammalia > Primates > Tarsiidae > Tarsius > Tarsius wallacei. The sequence continues at coordinate 4,588 of CAUYQG010301086.1, read as the reverse complement.
CACATAGAGTCCATCTTCATAGGCATAGAATTTACCATGTGGCCCCTATCAAAAGCTAATAGAATCTCAAAGAAACACCCAGAAGACTTAGAATCAAAGGCAACTTGGAAGTGCTGCTGATTAATTATGATTGCAAATATTTTGCATCTCTTCCCATTAAATGGTGGAGTCCATTCCCATCCCTGGGACATGGGATGGCCTTGTTTTGATCAACAGAATGTGTCAGAAGCCATATTGTGTGTGCTCCATAGCTTAGATTTTAAGAAGTCTTACAGTACCTTTCCCTGCTCCCTTTCAAGATTCCCACCACCATACAAGGAAACCTAGGCTAGATGACTGAATGATAAGAGACCATGTAGAGAGGGATACACAGCTGACAGCAAGAATTTTAGGCCCTAAATGTATGAGTGAGCCCTCTTAGATCCTACAGCTCCAGTCAACTTGTCAAATGACAGCAGCCACATGAGAGACTCAAGGCAAGAGCAGCAGAAGAACCACCCAGCTGAGCTCAGCCAACTAACAGAATCAAAATCATGAGAAATAATGAATCATTATTCTTTAAGTCACTAGGTTTGGAGTGCTTTATTATATGGTAATAGGTGAGTGAGTCAGGAAGGGCCTATAATACTCATCCAGTGTCTCCCATAAGTGATTGTCCACTGAGCTGATGAGGCAACCCATTCCATTTTTGGAGAGCTCTAGCAAAATGTCTTCCTAGTATAAAAGCAGATTCAGCCTCCCTGGTGCTTCCACCAGCCCGGGTTCCTCACCACTCATTGGGGTCCTGGAGAACAAATTCAAATCTTCAACCACATGGAGGCACGTTAGCTATTGCAGTCACTCATCTATCCACAAGAGATCATCCTTCCCCAGGCCAAGCAATCCTAGTTCCCAACCCTTTGCTGACAGAATGGAGAATGGTGAACCTAGAGGGCCAGACCAATTAAGGGACCATCACAATGACCAGATGATGCTATGAGAATATACAAAACACGGTGTCACAGCCAGAATTTCCCCTAGACTGAAAAGGCAGTTTTGGTTGAAGAGGCACAGAGCAAACAAGAAGGGCAGGGCTGATGCTCACTGGCTACTGCACCAAGGCCCGTGGGGATGGAGGTGAAGGCCGGGACTTGGAAGACAGGCACTGCCTGAGAATTCTACACCCTGCAGGAGCTGGGGCAGAAGGCAGGGCAAGAGAGGCTACATGCTCTACAATATAGGCAGGCTGGCCTCGCCCTCTCTGCCCCTCCTGCTGTTTCTTCAGGGAGTCCTGGGCCACTATCAAGCAAGCCTCCAGTCCCTCAGCAGAGGAGGAGGTCCCAGCTTTCTGGGTGCCAAGAGAATGCATGTGTCTTCTCCAGCAGCCCTTGGGGACTCTGGGAGCTGGGCCATACTTCTTTCTTTCTTTATGCTGTGAAGCACACTTGAGTTCAGGGCTTTTAAGAGGTCTCAATAAACATTTGTCACAAGAACTTTATTGCAGTCGAACAGAAACTGCACGTTGACACTCTGATGGAATTACTTCAAACTACCCCTTCTCAGGCACCTAAGAGTCTCAGAAACCTCTGACAGTCGGCCTCCCACCCCATTCCCTGTGGGCCTCAGCAACTGAAGGGGTATTCCAGAAGCGCCCTTGGTCTGGCATGTGGAGGGCGGCTCTGGTGAGGACCCAGTGTGCTGTGGAGAAGGACAAGGAAGGTGCACTCAGGACTTGACCCCTATAGGAGGCTCTGTTCCCTGCTTCATGGTGGGAAGGTGGGGTTTCCTGACAACTCTCAGGCCAGACCACAGGCTCAGATGTCCAGGGGACAAGCAGCTGTGGAGAAGGAAGACAAATCCTGTTGGCTGATGCATGCTCTGTGGAGTGACCAATGCCTTCCTTGGGGTATTGGGGGTTGGTGGGTACTCCATGGGGAAGTCTCCAGGGGCAAAAATAACAGTGTAAGGTAGGCATGTCCAACCCACAGCCTATAGGCCACATGCAGCCCAGGACAGGTAGTAATGTGGCCCCACAAAATCCTTTAACGTCATGTGTTTTTTAGCATTTATTTTCTTTGTGAAGCAACCTATAGTTCAATTTTTGAAGTTCACAATCACGCCTTATTCATGACATCGCTTTTTGGCAGCACATACATTTGCGAGCAGCTGTTTTCAATAACGATGCACTTAAAAAGCAAAATTCAAACAAATATTTCTGGAGAGCACCTTGAGAATGCACTAAGAATTGCAACCAATGAACTAGACATTGATAGATTAGTTTTACAAAAACAAGTCAAATTTCCCACTAGTTTTCTATTGTTCTCATTTTTCTAAACTTTATAGTAAAAATATTTTTAAAATGTTATCATGTCTATATACTAACTATATTTTATAATTTATGTGCAGCCCAAGACAATTCCTCCTTATTTGATATGGCCCAAGGTTGGCTATCTCTAGCGTAAGGAATAATGGTGCTGGAGCGGAGGCAGGGGAGAAGGTGTGGTAGACCAGCCAGGCAGGAGTAATCGGAGTCCTGGACCCAGCCTTCATCCATCTTCACTCCTTCAGCCCTTTTCTTTAAAATGCTGTACCTTGTCTCCACAATAAATAAAAAATTAGCCGGGCATGGTAAGCGCGCGCCTGTAGTTCCGGCTACTTGGGAGGCTGAGGCGGAAGGATCGCCAGAGCCCAGCGGGTTGAGGCTGCAGTGGCAGGGAGTGCGCCACTGCACTCCAGTCTGGGCGACAGAGTGAGACTCCAACTCAAAAAAAAAAAAATGCTGTGTCTTAACCTTCCTTCACTATTGGATCATGTTATCACAAGCTACTTCCCATGTAGCCTCCTCCTCCCTACACCCTTAGCTGTGTGTGTTTTCCTAAGAGGTGACATTCCTCCCCTTTGCAAATTATTTCTCCATCCCCTTGAATCTGGAAATGAGAAAATAAATGAGCAAGTAATGACAGTCTCAACATTTCCCCCACTCTTGTTTTAGAAAATATATCAAGAAATCAATGTGAAATATTTAGATGGAGATTTCACGAATATGCTCAGTTTAAAACTCAGTGAGTGAGATAAGGGTTACATCAGAGCACTCAGCTCTGTGGGTACAGAGGTATGTAGGAACCACCAGGGAGAAAGGCCCTTAGTGAGGTCACGATCACCACTATTAGCTTCAAAATGTAAAGATGTCTTTAATAGAGATAAGGTGAATAGAGAGCCAGCTTTCAGTTTGGGATGAAACTATTATTGTAAAATTAATTCTGAAAGGTCTGCTCATCCCACAATTTTGTCAGGAAAAAGCAAGAGATTTGGTAAAAGTTGTGCCATCAGAATTTGATAGCAATTAAGAAACAAAAATACCCTCATCTGGGGAACCTAAAATTTTGAGATGAAGAGACTGAGTCCTGAGGTGCATAAGTGATTGATTTGAAATCAGAGGCATTGATTTTCCTTGCTTTTCACACCACAGAATCACGAGGCTTCTGATCAGAGGGGACTGTCTCCAGTTCACATGTTTCAGGCAAAGAAAGGGCTGAGCAGTCTCCCAATGCCAGGAAGTCAGACATATGATCGGCAGCATATGACTGCTTCCATCTCTGCCCCACCTAGTGCTGCAGCATGAAAAGGGTTAAATCACACAAGTCCCAGCTCTCGGACCTGCGTGTGATGAGGTGCATGTGAACGAGCAGGGAGAAAGGTTCCTTCCGTTATCTTGATGGCAGGGGTATTCGGTGCCCTTTGCGTAACCCCCAAAGCCTTGAGTCTGGGCAAAGACTGTCTCCAGGCTGTAGCCGTTGCAAGTACTTTTGCAAAGATTAGGCTGTTTGATAAACAGATAAACTTGGAGCTGGAAGGGACTCTAGCATTTGTCCAATTCTGCCCTCCTGACTTTTTTTTTTTTCTTAAACAGAGGAGGAAGTCACAGCTCAGATAGGAAGCAAGAATCACCCAGCAACACACAATGACTTAGCAGCACTGGAGCTGTGACTAGAATGTGAGCTAAGGCTGGTGTCTTGAAAGGTGCCCAGAGCTCTCCTTCAAGTCCAGGCCTCGCCTTTCCTCCCTCCACCAGCAATCAGCTCCATCTGCTTCGCTGTTGCTGACTTTGCATGAGAGCTGTGGGCACTATGCATAGTGTTGTTTTTGCAGATGGGTTCATCAACAACTCAGCAGTTGAAGACAATGCCCATTCCAACCCTCAAGTTAAGGGGGAAAAAAATTCTTAAGCTGCACCAGTGTTAAGAGTCAACTGGAGCCGGGCTCGGTGGCTCAGCCTGTAATCCTGCGCTTTGGGAGGCTGAGGTGAGTGAATTGCCCTGAGCCTCCGGGTTCGAGACCCGCCTGGGCAACTTGGTGAGACCTCATCTCCACAATAAATCAACAATTAGCCGGGCGTGGTAGCGCGCACCTGTAGTTCCAGCTACTTGGAAGGCTGAGGCAGAAGGATCGCCGGAGCCCAGCAGGTCGGGGCTGCGGTGGCCGGGAGCGGCCACTGCACTCCAGTTTGGGTGACAGAGTGAGACTCCAACTCAAAAAACAAAACAAAAAAACAAAACAAAACAAAACAAAAGAGTCAACTGGGACGCTTGCTAAAACCCAGTCCCCTGGT
>CAUYQG010301078.1:0-53485 GCA_963574415.1 Tarsius wallacei | reverse complement strand
ACCGCAGCCTCGACCTGCTGGGCTCCGGCGATCTTTCCGCCTCAGCCTTCCAAGTAGCTGGAACTACAGGCGCGCGCTATCACTCCTGGCTAATTTTTGATTTATTGTAGAGATGAGGTCTCACCAAGTTGCCCAGGCAGGTCTCGGTTTAATTTTCTTTCTTGGCCTTCTTTTGTCCCCCTCTTTTTGTATAATATAACTATATTACTTTTGTAATTGAGAAAAATACTTTTTTTTAATTGTAGAGAATGAAGTCTTGCCAAGTTGCCTAGGCTGGTCTCGAACCCGCGGGGTCAGGCAATCCACTCGCCTTGGCTTCCCAAAGTGCCGGGATTACAGGCTGAGCTACCGAGCCCGGTCTTGAGAAAAATACTTTTACAATAAATGTTATTAAAAATTAACTCCATCACTCATAAAGAAGTATGCCTAATATTTTGGTGTATATTGTTCAAGTCCTTTTTCCCATGTCTAGATAGAATTTTTTTTTTTTAAGTCAGGTTCTCACTCTGTCACCCAGGCGTGATCACGGCTCATCACAGCTCTTGGGCTCAGGTGATTCTTCCACTTCAGCCTTCTGAATAGTTGGAGCTACAGGCCTGTGCCACCATACCTGGCTCATTTTTTACTTTTTTTTGTAGAGACAGAGTCTTACTATGTTGCCCAGGCTGGTCTCAAACTCCTAGGCTCAAGCAATCCTCTCACCTTGGCCTCCCAAAGTGCTGGGATTACATGTATAGGTAGAATTTTACAAAATGGTTATAGTCATACTGTTTTGTAACCTTATTTTTAAACTTAACTTCACATCTTAAGCATCTTTCTACATTCTTTTTGCCACATAATAATTTTAAATGACTGTCTAGTACTCTATCATACAACTATAATATAATTTATTTAAATGACTTGCTATTGTTAGACATTTAATGTTGTTTCATATTATCACTGTTATTAATCATACTGATTGTTTCCTTTTAGAAAATTCCTAGAAACAGAATTATTTGTGCTTTTTTTTTTTTTTTTTTTTGCATACCCACACTACGGTTTGAATGGTTGCTTCCCCTCCAAAATTCATGTTGAAAATTAATCCTCATGGCAACAGTATCTCGAGGTAAGGCCTTTAAAAGATGATTAAATCATAAGAGTGGAGCTCTCATTAATAGGATTAGTGATCTCATAAAAGGGCTGGAGGAACGTAGATAGACCCATTTTTATTTTCTATCTCTTTCGCCATGTGAGGTCACAGCCTTCGTCCCCTCTGGAGAAAGCATTCAAGGCATCGTCTTGGAAGCAGAGATTGGGGCCTCACCAGACACGAAACCTCCAGTGTCTTAATCTTGGACTTCCCAGCCTTCTATTCTATTTAACATTCCTTTCAAATTACCCAGTCTCAGGTATTTTGTTAGAGCAGCATGAACAGACCAAGGCACCTACATTTAAAGCTTTATATTTGTATTTGAGGCTTAAGGTATGGGGTAGTATGGGGAAAGTCACAATAGTGGAGACCTGAGAGGGAACGTGAGGAAAATGGGATGGTTATGGAGGACCAGTCTGTGTTTGCTAACGAGGATCATGGAAAATAGTAAAAACAGGTAAAGCCATGACAGACTAGGAAGAGGCAGAGTTATCTTCTTATTGTGGTTGCTTGTATCCATCATCCAACATCCACAATTTGTTCTTGGCTTTGATTCTTTTGCCCAGGTTCTTTCCTGGAGTTCCTAATCCTATGCTCAATCTCATTACTGTATTTTTAATTTTGGTTTCACTTTTGCTTGGGGCTGTCATGTAATGTGTGCAGCTTGTGTACTGTGTGTTCTAGGGGGCACCATTCACTGTAGTTTGTGAGTTGTGCAGTGCACCGCTTACACAACTCTTTGTAGTAACCTTGCTCCTGCTAGTCTCTGTTGTGAGTCTGCCCTTCTGTCACTTAGGAGAGCCCTTGGTTCTTCATCCTCTGCCCAGATTCTATATTAGCTTTTCACATAAATTCCAAAATACTGTTCCCATTCATTTGAGAAGTTTGATGCTCATAAGGATGCAATAGAGGGGATTTATGTTGTGGATGGAAGTTTGGGCAAAATAGTTTTTTGTGTGTTTTTTAAACTCAAACTAGATTTCTTCCAAGTCTCTTTTTCATTTGGTGGAGTAACCAGTTGGAATCAGAAGTACTAAATATAACAGATCTTTGAATACATTAAAGATAGAAAAAAAAAAAAACCCAACCACCTGGTGTGCAATCCAACCGTCCTAAATACTAAAACTTTATGTTCAGCCATAATATTTTCCTCTTAGAATAAAAACATCTGAGTGTAATAGTAAAGCAGCAGGGACTCACCAAAGAGTGAAGTTATCGCCTGCTTGCAGAAGAGGAGACATTTAAAAGCACTCTATCCCTTGTGTCCCTCTCTGTTATAAAAGTTTCACGATAAATCCATCCCAAGCTAATGCCTAGGGTGATTTAAATATATGGCAGCAGAGTCTCCAGTGGTCAATTGAGGGATAATGAGTTGTAGAACAACCAAAGTGAACAGAAAATCCTGTTGGTTCAAGCTTTTTGCTTCTTCTCCCTCTCCTTTGCATCCATTGCAAAGGAGAGAAATATATAAAGTGGAAAGAGAGGCTGAGAGGCGAAGGAAAAGACAGTCTAGACTTTTATTCTTACATAATCCAAATATATACCAAATAGTGTGCTAAAAATCCTCTCTCAATAGGCAGCACACTCCATGTTGAACTGGAACATTTCTAGCATCATAATGTTGTTCAAAAGAAAGAAATATATTTAATATAAGTAGATCTTTGGATACATTTTGTGAAGTAGATGATGGCAGAAGATTTGCTTCTATAATCTGCTTGTTCCACCATACATACATACACACACACACACACACACACACACACACACACACACAAGTTCACTCACACTGTTATGACTTTCTACCTCTTTATACTTACACCTTTAAAACATTGCTGGGCTCGGTGGCTCAGCCTGTAATCCCAGCGCTTTGGGAGGCCAAGGTGAGTGGATTGCCTGAGCCTGCAGGTTCGAGACCCACCTGGGCAACTTGGCGAGACCTCATCTCTACAATAAATCAAAAATTAGCCGGGTGTGGTAGCGCACACCCGTAGTTCCAGCTACTTGGAAGGCTGAGGCGGAAGGATCGCCAGAGCCCAGCAGGTCGAGGATGCAGTGGCCGGGAGCAGCCACTGCACTCCAGTCTGAGTGACAGAATGAGACTCCAACTCAAAAAAAAAAAAAAATCAAGAGCCCTTAGGTTGGAAATCTTCCTTCCCTGCAGTCTCAGATGTCCCTTATCCTTCCCTCTTATATAATCAGCTTCAGAACTCCTTTCCTTTCAAAACATGTTTACAATAATGGAAAACTTTTTTTCATTTGTAAATTTTTGTCTGTAGCAACCTTAAACACACTTATTTGTTATATATTTAGGAGTACTTAGCAATGGGTATCCTCAAGAAAAATAAATATAAGCCTAAAAGTTTACATGCTGAAGGTTTATGCTGATTTCTAGATTGTAACTTCCTTCAAGGCATGGAGAGTATCTGATTTATGAAAAATTATTTATCTATCATATATCCTTGGTATCTAAGGAACTAAAGTTCCAGGGTAAGAACATATGTAAATTTCTCTCTTTATATTCAGAAAGAAAGAAAGAAAGAAAGGAAAAAATAAAGAGAAACAAAAAAGAAAAGAAAGAAGGAAATGACACTCTTTAAACATTGGAGCATAGTAGGTTTTTAATAAAAGTCTTTTATATTTACCCATATTCTCTGAAGACTTTTTTTCTTTATTACTGGTTTTATGAAATTTGTTTATGATATACTTTGGGGTAGTTTTTCAAGACTTTTGTGCTTGACGCTCAAGTTCATCAAGCTTCTTGGATCTGTGGGTAATGAAATTTGACAAATTTTAATCTATCATTTTTTCAAATATTTTTTCTGCCCCCTTTCCTATTTGAGGAATATCATTCACACATATATTAGGCCTCTTGAAGATGTCATACAGTTCTCTGATGTTCTTTTCTATTCTTTTAGGGTTTTTTTCTTTCAGTATTTTATTTTAAATAGTTTCTATTACTGTGTCTTTAAGCTCACTAATTCTTTCTTTGGCAATGTCTACTCTACTGTTAATCCTAATCCCATCTAGCATATTTTTCATCTCAGACACTGCAGTTTATATCTCTAGAAATTTGATTTAGACATCCTTAGCACATGATGCTTTGTGCTATCACTTAAAAAAATTTATCTTGAAATAATTTGAGATTTACAAAAATACAAAGAATTGCAAAGATGGTATAGAGTATTTTCACATACTCTGTGCCCAGTTTACTTAAATGTAGACATCTTACATTACCATGGTGCATTTATTAAAACGAAGAAATTAGCATTTGTACAGTGGCTATTAACTTAAGTACAGATTTCTTTCTTTCTTTCTTTCTTTTTTTTTGAGTTGGAGTCTCACTCTGTTGCCCAGACTGGAGCGCAGTGGCCGCTCCCGGCCACTGCAGCCTTGACCTGCTGGGCTCCGGTGATCCTTCCACTTCAGCCTTCCAAGTAGCTGGAACTACAGGCGTGCGCTACCATGCCCGGCTCATTTTTTTGATTTATTGTAGAGATGAGGTCTCACCAATTTGCCCAGGCGGGTCTCAAACCCGCAGGCTCAAGCAATCCACTCACCTCAGCCTCCCAAGGCACAGGATTACAGGCTGAGCCACTGAGCCCGGCTGTACAGATTTCATTTAAATTTCTTGGTTTGCAGCTTTAAAAAAAAATCTTCCATGTCTACTAGTCTTTCACATTTATCTTTCCTCTAGTTTCTTGAATGTATATTAATACAGTTATAATAACTGTTTTTTAGCATCCTAGTTTACTAATTCTATCAACTGTGTCATTACTGAGTCAGTTTCAATTGGTTGTTTGTTCTCTTCATATTTTCCTCCTTCTTTGTGTGCCTGGTAATTTTTGTTTGGATGTCATATATTGAGAGAGAGAGAGAGAGAGAGGTAAGGTCTCATTCCATTACCCAGGCTGGAGTGCAATGGTGCAATCATAGCTCACTGCAACCTCAAACTCCTGGGCTCAAACAATTCTTCCACCTCAGCTTCTTGGGTAACAGGACTACAGGCATATGCCACTAAGCCCAGTTTTTTTTTTTTTTTTTCTAGAGACAGGAGTTTCATTATGTTGACCAGGCTGGTCTTGAACTCCTGGTATCAAGAGTTTCTCCTGCCTTGGCCTCCTAAAGTGCTGGGATTTCAGGCATGAGCTACCATGCCTGGCCTAATATTCCTATATATATTCTTGAGCTTTGTTCTGGCATGCAGTTAAGTCACTTGGAACAGTCTAACCCTTTCAGGTCTTGTTGTTAGTCTTCTTAAAGGCAAGACTAGAGCTTTAGTCTAGACCAGAGGTTTTGCCCCACTGCAAAATTTGCCCGCTGTACCCGAACAAAACATTTCTACCAAATGTTCTATGAATTATGAGGCTCTCCACTCTGGCTGGTGGGAACATAAATTATTCTTGACTCTGAATGATTTCTGGAGATTGTTTCCTCTCATCCTTCCAGTTGCTTCTTTTCCCAGCCTCAAGTGGTTTCCTCCACCCACATATATTAATCAGTACTTAGCTAAAAATGTGAGGGTGACTCCTCTGCAAATCTGTGAAGTACTCTGTGCCATTTTCTCTTTTCTATTACTCTGTCCTGTGTTCTCTGACCTCCTTGGCCTTCCTGCATTCTGAGTTTTCCAGAACCCAGGGAAATCTCTGGGCTCTTGCTGGGTTTCTGTCTGCCACCTCTCTAGGTAACTGACTGGTGTAATTGTAAGGTTTATCTTGTATGTTTCCCATCTTTCACTGTTCTTCATTGACTTATGTCCAATGTCTTAAAAACCATTACTTCTTATATTTTGCTGAAGGTTTTTGTTTGTTTGTTTCAGGCAGAAAGTAAATTAGGTTCTTATTACTCTATCATGGGCAGAGCATAAGTCTCAGTAAGTTTACTAAATATTTGTTGAATGAGCTCTGTTTCTGATTATGGTGGAAACCATCACTTTATAGTGTGCTTGCTATTCCTTTCCTGTGGTGGGGATTCATTAAAATGTTTTCACTGAAAATTGTTCTATTCCTTGAGAAGCAAGTACAAGAGAGAACAGTAGGTCCTAAGAACCAAGGAGTTGGAACAATTTTACCATTTTGCCAGGATCCATTGCTGTAATAAATAACCTCTAACCATTATTTATTTTCTGTCCCTGTGTCTCTATGCCAAAGATTCAAAAGTCTTGAGAGGCTGATTGGTCCACCTTGGACCTCATTGTTCTTCTCTTGGCTTGGGAATGCCAAGATGACTTAGTTGACAATCCCATCAAAGCTACTATGACAGGACAGTAAGACCCTAAAAGAAAACAGGGATGATCTTTCCAAACAAAGGAGATGGATTCTGTGCAACCAAAACATTAAATGTTTCCTGCTAGTAGCCCTGTACAAAAATGTTTATTGGATTTTTTTTTTAGGAATGAAATTTTATTGGCTATAATACTATGAAACTTGTAGGTAAATGACTGTTGATAACTTTTCATTGTACACTAAAGCATTTCTAATGACATGACCCTCAAATGATTGCTATGTCATTCTGTTCACAGGACAATTGATACAGATGTTCTGCTACCTATGCACATTTGGCTCTATTATGATCTTCTGGAATATGCTCTCATATCTAACATATTTTAGCACCAAGGTGGCTACAAGACAGGGCAGGCCTAGAGGCTTCTGGTTTGGCAACAGGCCAGGTTGGTGGGTCAGACAGAGAATATGGTGTGAGGGTAAAAGGTTATGAATGGGAAGGTTCAGAAAGCACAGTTGGAAAGGAGTGTGTGTGTGTGTATATATGTTGAAATCCAAAGAGCACGATTAAGATCTAGGCCTGGGTGTCTCTGATACTAAGATAGACCAGCGAAACACATATAGAAGAAACAGAGGCTTATATCCTTAAGTACAATTCAAACTGAGCTTAAAAGAATGAGTAGAGAACTTAAGATGAGGAGTCATATACAACACAGGATTTAGTACACATGGGAGACACACAGTACCATAACTGCCTGTGAACTCTGAGGCTGAACCATTTGCTCCCTGGTAGCTGGTGACTGGAATGTTGATCTTCTGTGGGTTCCTCAGAGTTCTAGCATCCATTATTTCTGAGTGACTTAGTTGATTTTCAAACTTGTTCCTGTGGTAGGACACCTGGATATCATGGTGCTCTTTGTGGAATCTCATAAAATGTTGATAGGACAAAATATATAATTTTGTGCTAAGTCAGATGTTATCTTATTCTTAGACATGCCATAATATACATTAAAGATTTAAGATGATTTATAAGATAAAAACGTAATAAGAAAAGCGTATGTATTATCTAAGCTTTTCTGTGAAAATGGGAAAAATCACCATCTTTCCATTTTTCATCCATGGAATGCTTTGATTTAACTTGTATAACAAGAGTCCTGTGCAAGTAGATGTTGAAAACATTCAAAGTAGATAGCACATCCTTTTTTCTTAAAAATAAACTTTTAATTAAAATGTAATAGAATGTATTTATATATTATATTGCTAGTAGTTAATATATTCCCACAATCCACCTCTTGTGCTGTATGAATACACATGCCACTCAAACCCCCGTAAGAAAGAACTCATTGCCCAGCTGCAAGGAGTATGGTTACCTGAGAGCCTCTTACCGTTACCTGCTTCAGGCTTACTTCAGCTTTTGAGCTGAGGACACTCCTTGTCAAGGTGACCCCAGTCAATGATTGAGCAAGACTTTATCATAAGGGCTTAGTCATCTCTACCTATCGGAGCAGTGTTCTGACGAGCCATCTTGGCTGCAGGGCTGTCGGTGAGCTGGCAGAGACTTTGCCAACTCTGTCCAATGGTCTGATGGCTTTTCCTGCCCAGTCCTGCTTCTTCCCTTCTCCTTTTTCACAGGTGTTACTCTCCAGTGAAACTTTTACACTCCTAACTCCATCTCACATCTTCTTCAGGCCCAACTCACACCTTGATTAATTTTTGCAAACTGAACATATGCATGAAACTAGCACATTAAGAAGAAGATTCTCAACAGTTCCTTCTAAGTCCTTTTGTGCTGCTTTCTCTCCAGTCAACATTCCCTCCCAAGGCTAACCACTGTCCTAACTCTTAACATCATGGGTTAGTTGTCCCATTGTTGTAATTCATGTAAGTGGAATTTTAGTATATCTTTTGTGTTTGCCTTCTTTTGCACAAGATTGTGCATCCTTTTAAATTACATTTGTGCATATTTTTAAGTAAATGCTTGCACTTTTTAATTTTTCCATTCTAGAATTCTCTCTCTCTCTCTCTCTCTCTCACACACACACACACACACACACACACACACACGCACATATAGAGCAAACATAATGAATCTTTTTCAGTTTGATTACCGTCTGATGTAGTATATATATGCAATAGTAAAATTTGCATAGAAGCCGGGCTCAGTGGCTCAGCGTGTAATCCCAGCACTTTGGGAGGCCGAGGTGAGTGGATTGCCCAAATCTGTGGGTTCGAGACCCGCCTGGGCAACTTGGTGAGACCTCGTCTCTACAATAAATCAAAAAAAAAAAATTAGCCAGGCGTGGTAGCACGCGCCAGTAGTTCCAGCTACTTGGAAGGCTGAGGCAGAAGGATTGCCGGAGCCCAGCAGGTCGAGGCTGCAGTGGCCGGGAGTCTGAGTGACATAGTGAGACTCCAACTCAAAAAAAAAAAAAAATTTGCATAGGAGTTTAATATACCAAGTTAGCTGGAGTTGTCAATGCCTCTATTTGTCTCATGTTTACCAAGTTTTTCTAGTTTAACTTCCACCAGATCTGAGTCAGCAGAACCTGAGACATCAGGTTGCCTTTTATGTTATTACGGAGGACAGTGATTGGTTTCAAACAACTACTGATGGATGCTTGATGGTTACACCTATGTCAAGTAGATGTTTCCTTTGTTTTAGTTTAGTCAATTCTCCAACTCTGCCCTAGAGAAATGATCTTACTACACAATCTTCTCATGCTCAATTCAAAGACATTTTTTCACTCATTAACTGCCCCTTGGTTCAATAACATCTAGAAAAACTCCCATTTCTTCAGCTGCTAGATACTCTAAGATTTCACCCAGTAAATTTATACTTTTTAAGAATTTCCCTGTTTTTGCCAGATGTGGTGGCTCATGCTTATAATCCCAGCTACACAGGAGAATGCCTTGAGGCTAGGAGTTCAAGGCTGCATGAACTGTGATTGTACCATGGGTGACAGAGGAAAACCCTATCTCTAAAAAGAAATAAAAAATAAAATAAAATAAAAGTCCCTGGTTGATTTTTACTTCCCTACCCAATTTAGGAGTGTTCTTGAAAATAATACCTGGGCTCGATGGCTCAGCCTGTAATCCCAGCACTTTGGGAGGCCGAGGCGAGTGAATTGCCTGAGCTCGAGGGTTCGAGACCAGCCCGGGCAACTTGGCGAGAACTTGTCTCTACAATAAAGTACAAAATAGCCAGATGTGGTAGCGCGTGTCTGTAGTTCCAGCTACTCGGAAGGCTGAGGCGGAAGGATCGCTGGAGCCCAGTAGGTCGACGCTGGGGTGGCCGTGAGCGTGCGTGCCACTGTACTCCAGCCTGTGCCAAGGAGTGAGACTCTGACTCAAAAATAAATAAAGAAAGAAAATAATAAAGAGAAACACAAAGGCATTTCTTTTACTTGAGTACATGCGCTTGTGAATTTTATAAACAGTCCTCTGGTAAGAGGGCATCTTTCAAGGTCTTTTATTTATAACTCTATTGTTGGTGTGATTATTTGCAAACCATTTTAAAAAGAGAAGTCTCTATTTCTTCCTGGAGGAAGAATCACCTTGCTTTAGATTGCTACGCTTTTGCATTTGATTTTGTTTCAAACTCTTGAAAACAAAATATTGGTTCAGTATAGTTAGCTTTCACTTTCTGTCCTTAAAAGCACTCACAAATAATTTTGGTAGAAAGATAAATGACACCAGGGTTCTTGTATTCTCGAAAATCATTTTTTTCTTAATGAAGGGACCTGTCAGTATCATTGACCAGATATAACCTTCTCATTGGCTTTCTTTGAGGACTCAAATGCTGTACTTATCATTAAGTGCTTAGTAAACTTGAATAGAATAATTGAATACATTGATACAAAAGCCTTTTATGTTTATGTGTTTTAAAATCTGATCATGATTCTAAAAAGACAGGGTTTTGCTGTAAGATTTCAAAAGTTTTCTGTTTTTATGACTGGCAAGTAAGAATAGAGTCTGTTATGAAGCATTATTTGTGTGTGAACCTGAGTGACTTCTTTGAGATCTGATCTGAGAATAACAATGAAGTTTCATAGCTTTAGCAGAATTGTGGTTTAATTAAATGTACTTATAATACAGAATTTTACTGTTCTAGTAAAAGTAATCCAAGGTAACTCCCTCTCTCAACACACATTAACGAATGCGGAAGTGGAGATACAGATCTGGGAAATGACTTTTCCTGTTCTGAGTTGATAGATCTGGGACTTTGCACTCTGTTCTCATCTAGACTCTGGCTAGACTGGACCATTGTTCTCCAGGGTATGTCAGAGTATTGATTCTAATGAACATGTTCTCGGTAAAGAAATCACTGACATCAAAGAGTCATCTCATTTACCTAAATGCTTGATGCTATTCTAACCTTTTTCAATGTGTTTCTATTTCAATGTCCATAGCATATATTTAAAATTTCGTCCAACTAACATATACTGGAGGGCAGATTTGGGGCCTGCCTTCAGGGAGTGCAGTCAAGAGGAAAAGACAACAGTTATAGCACCCTAGGAAGAGTGTGATACTCAGGTAAATTAAGGAGAGACCTTTAACCCCAAATTGGGAAGGGGATGATGAAGATGGGGAGCGAGGGGCAAGAGCACTTCGAGGAATGTAGCGAGCATGCTGCGTCCAAGAGCCACACCTATGAGTCTATAAGGAAAAAGTGTTTTTGAATTTGCCATGGGGAAAAACAAAAACAAAACCACAGAGATTTTGAGAAGATATATGTGCTTTGAATAGAAAATTTGATCTAAGTTTCAGAAAGCCAACAAATTTGGATGGGAAGAACACTGAATGGAAAGTCTAAAACCCAGCTTCTCCTCCTGGCTCTGCTGTTAATTGGCTGTATGACGGTATGACCTGGACAAGTCACATCACCCCTCTGAGCTCCAAGTTCTTTACTTGTAAAATAAGTAGTGTTCGGGAGGTGATATCCAAAGTCCCTGAGACTCAAGCATCTGAAGATTCTATGATTCTGGGTAGCTTTATGCACTATGATCACTACACAGAAAATGTTGTGGGTAAAATTACTGCATTCTGTCCCCCCATTATCAGAACTAGATTGCAAGTTAATAAAGCTGGTTTAGGCAATGCAGACCTCCCAGTGACTTTTTCTCTCTAAGAGGGAGGAGAATAAATATAGATCATTTATTGTGTTCCAGGTATATTTTTTGTCATTAAAATAGCCAAGTAAGGGAGCAGGGCCCACAGAGTTTAAGTAATCTGTCCTCCCTTCACACATTAAAAGTGGTGGTGCTGGGATTTGAACCCAAGTCTGTCTCAGGCCCAAAGCCAACTTCTTTCCACTATGCCATTTCAAAGTAAATGTCTGTTGGAGAATCCTCACTGGGTTGGAAAATACACACAAAGATGACTTTCTTTGTGTGTGTGTGTGTGTGTGTGTGTGTGTGTGTGTGTGTGTGTGTGTTGGAGTCTTACTCTGTCGCCCAGACTGGAGTGTGGTGGCCGCTCCCGGTCACTGTAGCCTCGACCTGCTGGGCTCCGGCGATCCTTCTGCCTCAGCCTTCCAAGTAGCTGGAACTACAGGCGCGCGCTACCACACCTGGCTAATTTTTTTGATTTATTGTAGAGATGAGGTCTCGCTAAGTTGCCCAGGCGGGTCTCGAACCTGCGGGCTCAGGCAATCCACTCACCTCAGCCTCCCAAAGTGCGGGATTACAGGCTGAGCCACCGAGCCCGGCTGCAAAGATGACTTTCATTTAGGCAAAAGATTCCCAGAGTCATCTTCCCCATCCACCAGACACTGACTCCAAGTGGACAATTCACTGGGTAACCAGTGATTTGTCGTATAGCCGAGAATGAAATAGAGTTGGACATTAGCAGGGGGAAATTAGTTCCACTTACAATGGTGTGGACAACATAATTGACCCACTTTATTCATTGCCTCATTTCTCAGTCTTAGTTCTCCAAACCACTCCATTGTCTGCTCTAGCAGTCTAGGCTCAGGTTGAGTGCAAAGAGAATTAGCGGGAAGGGCTGGTAGAGTGGATGAAGTTTTCTACCTGAATGCCTTTGCTTTTATCCAGAACCAGAGTGGACGTTTTCCATTACCTGAACTGGAAGCAGAAATCCCATCCTGTTTCCTGAGTTTTCAGCAGGAGAACTCACTCGGCATACCTTTCTTGTGTGTATCTTTTTCTTCCTGATCTGTCAAAGCCCTTCTCCTGGTTACAGATACTGCTTGACTGACCTTTTTGACCCTCATGGGTTACTACTGATTTACCAAACTTGTTCAATTGCAAGCAACACTGATCTAGTCCAGAAAGTTCAAGAAAGACATAGATCTCCGTGGAATTTCAAGAACATAGCTAGAACAGGGCCAGACCTGACAAAGTCCAGAACTGGAGGGCGTTTCTGGATCTTAGGTGACCCATTGGCCCAAGGACTAGGAGTTTATAGATCCTTACCCTGAGTTCCATCAAGTGATATAACTCAGCAATCTGGATATCTGTTCTTCTTTGTGTCTGATGGCAACTAGCTCCAATGCACTTATTCTTTTTATCTATTTTATTCTTTTAAAAAATTCATAGTTTTTGCATTCTTCCAGTTTTGGCCTAATCATAATTTCAGGTTGCCAAGATCCCTCACAGCTCCAACTCTACCACCCTCTCATAACCCCAATACCACCTCATGGTTTCTCTTTATACATTCTTTAAGTTTCCACTCTTCTTGTTAATTCCCTTTGTTTCTCCATGTTTCCCAAATAAAATTTCCAAAGAACTGTCTCAGCTCATCATTCATGTGAAAAATGTCAATCTCTCCATCTCCAGGTTGTTTTGCACCCAGATCAAAGTTAGATACTGACTCAGAGTGGGCAATTCATTGGGTAACCAGTGACTTTAGACATAGCCTGGAATAAAAATACTAGTTGGGCATCAATGAGGTGGAGTGGAGTGGGGGAAGGGGGGAGGGGCTAGTTCTGCTTAAAAGGGTGTGGGCATAATAATTGACGTGCTTATGACTTACTATTAATCCATCTCTAGTAGCTTTTCCTAAAGTGAAATGTGTTGCCCAATAGTTCCGCTAGATGCACATCTGAAGTACTAATTCAGGTCAACCTACCCCATACAAGGTCTTAAACAGGTCATAGTGCCTTCAATATGGTAGAGTATATTCTCAAGTGGAGTCTAAGGAATACAGCATGTTGTACTCCATGTAGCTGATGCTGTCTGCACCACATCCATATCTTTTCAGCATGTACCCCTACACTGTGAAGGCTGCTTTCTATGAACACCTTCAATTCTTTCCCTAAAGTCTTTTTTTCCTTTTTGGTGGTGGCCACGGGGACCCACGGGAATACGTTCAACCTGTTTACAGACAAGCTGAAAGACCAAGAGAGTTAATACTCCCCAAAGCAGTGCTCAACCAAAAATGGTTGGGGAGTTGACAAAAACGTTTCTCAGTTGCTTCTCAGGAAACCGGGACATGTTCCACAATGCTTCTCAGAGTTTCCCAGTAAGGCTGAGTTCCAGGTGCTGAGAGTGGTAACTAACTTGATAAAAAAATAAAAGCACCCGATATTGACTCCCTTCCCTTCCCTGCCTCCCTTTCCCACTCCCTTGTTGGTGTTTCCTGGAATCACCTAAGTAAACTATTTGCACTTTAATCCTTGGCTTAGGCCTTATTTTGAGGGAAACCCAAACCAAGACCCTCCTTTTTATTGGTGGGGGGAGGGGCAGCACATCTATTAACATCTAACAGGCCCTGAGAAATATTTACCTAGTGTACACAGGAGCTAGGGACAATTACCTTTATCTCAAACTAATTGAATTTCCTGAGACTTGTTGATAGTAAAATAGATAGCACAAGCATTCCTAATTCAAGATGTTCTTCACTGGTTTGTGACATGTATAAGGATATGTTGACCTAGATGTACAACCACTCCATTTTTGTTTTGCCTCTTTGTTACTCTTTCCCTGAAATATGGTTTACATTGATTTCTTTTACATTACTGTATCTCACAGGGAAGACATTTTTCTCAGCATGACTGTAAATTCTGTTGTTTTTGAGCCTGGCTTTTCTTAGGTGTCACTGTAGGGACTCTACGAGTTACCACAAATGTTAACAGATTATAAAGTTTGGTCTGTCAGTATAAGAATTTTCTCCATTGCAAGATTTTGAATTATAATGTTTTTTCAAGAGTATATGTATTATCCAAAACTTTCAACTAATAGGTTTCTAACCATTTCATTATGCTGGTCTCCAGATTTACAATCATATGTAATTAACATACGAAATGATTGTATATTGGGTCTTTCAGGTGTGTTCAGATCTAGATGGAAGAGGAGTTTCATTTGTAAATACAGTATATTTTTGAGGACGTTGGAACCCTTCATAAATGTAATAGCATCCTACAGTTGTTAGGCAATTTGAGGTACATTCAACTGGTTGTAGCACAATTTTAAATGCCCTTAAACTGAGATGTGTATCCAATCAGTTCCCCTGGACAGCTTTTCTCAGATGTTTGTGCAAATAACAAGAAATTGCAACTCAACTGTTTTGAACAATTAGGACATTTTTTCTTTTCTTTCTTTCTTTTTTTTTTTTTTTTTGAAAGCAGGATTTATAGAGAGGACAGAAAAGCCCTCACAGTAGGAGGGGACCCGAGGGGGACACGGACATTTTTTCTTATGTAACAAGAAGTCCTGAGTCATGGTGGCTCTAGGGTTGGGTTGATGAATCCATCAACTCTTTGTCAAGGACCCAGTTTTCTACCATTTTTCTGTCATTCTCAGTGTGCTGGCTTCTTCCTGAGGCTAGCTCACCTTATGGTCATGAGATGATGGCATTCATTAAAAGAAGAGGGAGTGTTTCTTAATGTAGTTCTCTTTACAACCAGTAAAGGCTTCCTGAGAAGGCTTCTGGTGGACATTCCCTTGAGTTTCATTGGCCAAAATTGGATCACATGCTCCTTCCTAAATCAGTTACTGGCAGAAGGTAGCATTACCTTGATTGGCTTGATCTACTCAGCCTTTACCCATGAATTACATAGAGAAAGGGAGGTCTTCAGACAAAATCAGGGTTCTCTAAGCAAGGAAAAGCAGAGGGGGATAACTGTTGGAGAGTCAGGTTGGCTTCCATCCCCCACACTATTTGTCTTGGGATGACCAGAGCAAACAAGCAGTAGCTTTTAAAGCACTTTCTTCTGTAATGTCTAAAGAAACACAACTCATAAAAGGATTAGCCATGATGAACTGTTATGTTGAGACTTAAAGATGGCTACTGAGCATTCTGTGGTTTTCAAAGTTCTTTTGTGAAGTTTGGTATGTTAAGGAGAAGAGTGGATTTGGACATAGAAGACCTAAATTTGCTCCTTGACTTCAATAGTTACCAGTTTGACCTTAGGTATTGAATCAGCTTTTCTGAACCTTAGTTTTATCATCTGTAAAACAGAGATTTATCTATTTCAAAATTTGCTGGGAGGATTAAATAAAACGAGCTGCAAGGGAAAGTGTTTTGTAACTAATTAGCTAATTAATTAATTTAATGACAAATAAAATTTGTATGTATTTGTGGTGTACAACATGATGCCTTGATATATGTATACATTGTGGAATGGCTAAATCAAGCTAACTAACATATCCGTTGCCTCACATACTTATCTTTTTTGTGGTGGGAACACTTAAAATCTACTCTTTACCAGTTTTCGAGTATACAATACATTATTATGAATTGTAGTTACCATGTTGTAGATGGATATTTTAAAAGAGGAACAATAATGTGCTATTTATACAAGCAAAAATATCCATACCAATCTTGGCTGTAGACTGGCAGAGGCTCTAAGGGAAAACAGCTGGAAGGATTACGCTAATGGGCAGACTTTGCAATGAAACAAAGCTGATTGAGTAACAACCCAAAGTTAGTCTCTTCAGGCTTTCTTTTTAAGTTAATAAGTTCAGGAGGGAGTTCAGATATACAGATGCGTTACCTGTCCTTCCAAATTCTGGGCTTAAAGGTGATCGGGTGAGCAGGAGTATATTGGTTCTAATTAAGGAGCACATTGACTTGTATTTTAACATAGTTAAAGCTGAAAACCAAAGCTTTTCATCTCTCCAGCAGACTTGCGCCCTTCATTATGGCCAAGTTCTCACTCAGGTCTGTTACCTCATTAGAAAGCTTAGTCACCTATACAAAGTTCTAACTCACTCAAGCCCACACGTTTCCTACACCTCCAAATGGCCTACCAGAAAAAATATCTTTTTTCCTAATTAATGAGTTACTGTGATCTCAGTTTCTCTTCCCACGCCCTCAGCACTTCAGAGCCTGAATTATTCAGCTCCAGCCTTAGTGCCGGGCTCCAGCTGCTCATACTGAAGAGGGCTATGTTGACCTTGAGCTGGAGAATGTGTATGTGTTATAATACGGATGTCATTAAAATATAACATTTGCCTGCTGAGAACAACATTATACTATTTATGAAACCATATAATTTCAATAACTAAGCTCAGCAAGATTTTATTGCTCTTTCCACCTGTAATCACAGAAGTGCTGACTCATCACTTGAGAACCACTGCTTCCCAATGTGCAGCTTCACTAAAAATCTGCAATGAGTCTTATTTTTCATCATTTCTATGTGACCTTTTTTTTTACTTTTTGGAAGTTATCCAGCCCCCTTCTCGAAGGTTATAATTAATTAAAGGCTCAAATTAACACCAGGAAAACTTTTGTGTCACCAACTTCTCAGTGCCCTCGTGGTTAGAAAGAACTATATTTTTAATACCATGATGATAAATTAAAATTCATGAATACCTTTAAAATTTTTTATAGATATTTAAAAAGTCAATTTCACTTTCTCTGAAGATATACTAAAAGAAATCTTCTTTGAAGTACTGAAATGATTTCTTCCTATTTCCTTGTCTCCTACTCTGGCTTATTTATTTTACTTTATGTTATGTATACATATGTATACAATTTTCTTCTAAATATCAGTCCCTTTTTTATCAGAAGGCTTAAATAATTTTGTAATTTTCTTAAGGAACTTTAGACGTGTCAAATGACCATTTATATTGCATTATATTTTGTTTCCCCTCTCCCCCCCAAAAGGGAGGGAAAATAAAGACTTACTACATGGAAACGGACAAATAATTCACCTGACTTTACTTTCATTTTGAACAGCAGGAGATTTCAGTATAATTAAAGGTGAGATGAAGGTATGAGAACAGCAGAAAGAGTTAATTGCTTGTGCACCAGACACCATTCTGTATATATCTCACCAACTTTGTGTAAGGATGACAGGCCATGTGAAATGTCCTCCTGTGGTATGAGTGAATGCAGAGAAATGTGAGGATTGATAGAGTTCACAGTCGCTAATGCCATTCTTATCTGTAGAAGTATTGCATCATTTAAAAATTTTTACTAAGCTGTTAGCCTCAATCATGCCCTGAAGCAGTTATTTCCATAGGTTAATGATGTGTTATATAAAGAATGATTTCCTTTTTATTCTTGGTGAATTTGCCTTTTAATTTCATTTAGCAACCATTTTATCTTACACGATGGAATGGTGTAGACTTAAATTAACTCTCCAAAGATTGATATAAATCGATGTTTTTAGTTGCGCTTTGAACTGTACTTCAACCTTATAAATGGAATTTGCTCTTTTCTTTCAAAAGGGAGAATCATAAAAAAATTTGATTATTTTGGTAAAGACAGGCTTCCCTTAGTAAAAGAGATGGTATGTCATGAATGGCATTTATAACCTAATGTTATTTAAATAAAGTGGGGGGGAAAAACTCACAAAAAAGCAAGCCTGGAAAATAAAGAAATCTGATAAAACGTAAGCCCGAGGTTTTCACCTTGTCGTGTAGGACCTTGTCCTTACCTGCTGGAAAACCCTGGCAAGTCTGTTCAGTGAGAGGCAGCCATAGAAGACAGCAAACGGATTTATTAATCATTTCAGGAAAAATGAAGAACGCCTTCAAAGACAACACCCTCTCCTTGGCTTCACAGAACCTTTTTAGGTTTTACTGTTAATAAGATTAAACAGAAGATGAGCAGTAAAGATATTGGAGCAGAGTTTTTTATAAGAAAAAGCACACATTAAGAATCGAGCTCCCCCACCACTTAGCTCAGCAATCTGTGTACACATTCTTCCATTCAGAATTTTTTATTGCTGTTTGCTCAGGGGAAAAAAGTCCCTGTTGAAAGAATGTGGGCAGGAGTACATTAGTCACCTTTCCAATGCTCTTTCTGGGGGACGGGGGCCATGTATTCCTCCCAACTTTGTAGTTCTCTGCTAGTCAGGGCTGGAGGCTGCTGCTGGCCCAAACCCAATCTTCTCCTTGCAAATAAAGGAGTCATCTGACAACACTGTATTTGTTGGGGCCTCTTGTGAGCCAATCAGAGACAGCCCTTGACCAGGGGGAAGGAGGAAAAGTTTATAATAGGATCAGTTTTGTTTGCAATTTGTTTCTAATAGATGCCAATAAGCCAGTTAACTAGGCTCCAGTTAATGGACATTTTATTGTTCCCCCCTCCCCCTACTGTGCACATGACCTTCCCTTAGAAGCATCAAAGATGCCTGAAAACATGTATCTGCCGCCTGATAGCTGGAGGGCTCTCTCTCTGCTCTAGAAAACTTGTTCCCCAACCCTGAACTGCAGACCAGGCCTAAATACTTTGATCATCCTGTCAGTGGAAAATTTACAGCAACATTCGAGCTTTTGTTCCATGTGTATTTCTCCAAATATAATATCTCCCTCAAGAAATCAATGATAAGCTGTTAAACTAAAGAGCATGGTAACATCCACAGAGCAGTAAATTAATGGTCTTTTGTGGATAGATGGTTACAGATTTCATCATAAAAAATGGATAAAAGATTACATATCACACAGAGCGAAACTTTTAATAACTCAACATGACTTTTCTTAATGGGTTTTATTCATTTTAATCATTATAGTGTCAATGATGATTATAGCCTTATTAGATTGTAGTGATTGAGGGGCCTGTTTATGAGATATTGAAAATTTCAGGCTGCTCAGAATAGCCTGGCGGCCTGTGTGGGTTTGATGTGTAACTTTATCTGAAGGAGTAGGACTTGACAGGAGAGTTTCAATTAATACTTTTACTAAATTGCTCCTGTCTTTAGTGACCTAGGTCACAGATGACTTAGGGATTCCACAACATCAGCTTTTCAAAACAGTTGAGCTGTAGCAGTGTAAATCAAAGGAGATTGTGAGTGAGTGTGTGTATTTGAGTAAGGTAGGGCTAGCAAAGGCCTTGTGAAGTGTCCTAAGTCCTTCCACCTCTCTTTTTAGCCTGTAGAATTTTCTTTCAGCCTTCATGGTGCCTCCACAGAAGGGAGTTATTTGAATAACGGTATACACAGTTGACTACAAGAATCTGGAAGAATCTGGAAGTTCCTCAGTTTTCTCCTCTGTATCTGGGTACATGATTAAAATACAAATCAGGGCTTTAGTAGTAATTAATAAGGTGCTGTTTCAGAAAAATGTCCCAAGACACAGTCATTCCCCAAAAATATAAAATAATGATGTTTCTAAATTTAAAATAATATTATTATTGATAATAAACAAACCCATACATGAATACCTTCATAACACCATCTTGTTGATTTAATGCCGATTCTTCAGGATGTCTATTTTCCATTACAAATAATTCTGTCACCTTAAAATCATTCCAAATGTTTCACTATAATGGAAGTCTTCTATAATAGATCTATGAGAAGCACTGGGTCATGGTGTCACAGGAGATTTGGGTTTGAATTTGGGCTACTTTCTTTATCAGCAATAAGTTTTGGGACAAGTGATTTGAATTGTCCTAACCTCCAGTTATTCATCAGTAGAAATAGGAATAATGATAATACCTGTTTTGCCTACCTCTTTCATAGGATTATTAACAGATTCAAATGAGCCCACATTTGAGCTGAATAAACTCTATGTTTTCAAGTTAATCTTTAGATCTTCACCAAGATCAAGGGTCCAGGTGACCTGGCTTTTATACAGCATTCAGTATTAGGTAGAAAATATCAGGTGATTTGAAGAAGATATGGAAAAGTCAAATTCAATCTGAATGTAAGTGATTCAGTCCCAAACATTTGCTAAAAGATCAATAAAAGTCAAAGGAATCTAGGAGCACTTCTTTTTCCTTTTCTAGAGTGGAGAAGAAGTGGATATTTGAATCAAAAGGCTAGCCCAAACCAGTAGGAAGTACAAGTACTATATGTATGAGTGATCTGTCTCCACTTGTCAGATGTACAAAGCTGGGAATCAGCCTCAGTCTAGACCTTCACACAGGAGAGAGGAGATAAAGGGGAGGAGGGTGGCAGAAGCCCGGGAATCTTAGGAATACAAGAGAAAGAGAGAGAAATGCATGGAGGGAAGAAGGGCAAATTATGCCAGTGCTAGAGAAAACTCACAGAATGAAAAGAAACCAAAGACTGGAGAGGTGGGCAGCTGACAGATGGCAACTGGGTACAGACCAGAGCGCACCTATGAAAAGGAAATATATAGCAAGGAGGCAGGTGGTGAGGTGGGGATAAGAGCATGGGCCTTGGGATCAGGCAGCCCTGGTCCAGTCCTTCTCCACCATTCTTGTGACGGCCCCCCAGCTGTCAACCCTACTCTGTATCTACTCACCTACCAAGAATGTGCCCCGTGGAGACAGTCACATTTACATCGGGGTAGATACAGTCTATGTAGCAGTTGGGGCCACCCAAAGGCCCTTAAAATTTAATTCCCTCTGTCCACAGAATTCTATCCATGATCTCCACACTCTCACTGGGAAATCCTATTCAAGCCTAAGCTTCCCAGTGATTCCCAACTTTCTGTCTCTAGCCCCAGCTTTCCTGGGGTCCAGATGTAACTTTCTAACTGCCTTACTGGTCATCCTTGCTTGGATGTGTCCTATACCTACCTCGTTCTTATCAAACCTGTTCTTCCTCCTGGCTTTCATGCCTTGGCTAGTAATGCTTTGACTGACCCAGGTCGCCCATTTTTGGGTCATCTTCTGCTTTATTTCCTTTACTCCTCACATGTAATCCATCACTAAGCAGCCCTGTTAATTCTAATTCTGTACTGCAGTGGTTTTAAAATATATCCACAAATTCCGTAACACTTCTTCTGTCAATAGATGGGCTGGTGTCTCTTCTCCTGGAGACTAGACTTCTGTAACTGTTGTGACTAATAAAATTTGGTGAAGGTGATTCAGCTTCCATCTTGCTCTTTGAAATACTTGTGCTTGGATCTCTGTCTGAGACATGAGGCAACCCATGAGGCCTCCATGTTGTGGGGAAGCTAGAAACTGCACAGAGAGTCCCTGAGACTACATAGATAGAGAGATGCTTGGCTAGCTCCCAGTTGCTCTGCCCCAGTACCGGTCTGGCTCCAACCATCATCTGACTACAAGTTTGATAGACTTTACCTAGAAAGACCACCTAGCTGAGCCCTCCCCAAATTTATGACCTACAGAAATCATGAGATATGATTAAATGATTATTGTTGTTTTAAGCCACTAAATTCCAGTGCAAACGTAACCTAGTAACAATAACCCAAACACTTACCATCCATACCCTTCTCTCTTCCTACAATCACAACCCAGGTCAGCCCTCATCACCTTGCCTGGCTCAGTGGCTGGCACACGGGAGGCCCAATCAGGGTTCAGGCTGGATAAAAGTCAACTCTATGAAAATAGGCTCTGGGTGCGATTAGGATCTTACATCTAGTTAGGCCAGAATTTTGTGGCAACAGATTTATCCCTGCTGTTGATACATGACCCAGGTGTATGCATGAACCAGCACGAGATACATGCCTCCCTCAGAAATGAAACAATGAAAGGCAACAGAAAAGGTTTTTGTTTTATTTTTTAAAAAGCATGATCGAGTCCTATATGTGTGATTTGTTTAGAGTTAATTCAGACCATTTTTTTGTTCCAAATTTATTTATATATTTTGTCTTGTTAGTTGCAAATTGGCCCAGTCACTTGAGCCTTTTTTCCAAAATGGCAAAACAAAGATTGTCTTATGCTTTTTTTTTTTTTTTTCATGCAAGCTGGTGCTCCCCAATTTCAGTTGGAGACATTTAGGTTTTAACTTTTGTTAATCCTTGGACAACACTAAAAGGATCCAGAGAGCTTCTGATTTATACATTCAGTGAGAAACAGCCTTCCAATTCTTATGGCCTTTTACATGTTCCATTTTTCAATTTTATCTATTGGAATGTAAAATTTCAGCCCTTTTATGAATTGCCTATTAATATTTAATTTCTTACATCATTGTATTGTTACCAGATAACCACAATTACTACATGGAACAATAACAGGAGATGCATTAGCTATCAATAGAGGAAGACACAAATAGATAGCAAAGGTAATATACATGAAAAATAGTCTGTCAAGCAATGTCAGCCTCAATGAGCGTGAATTTACTGTCGCATACAGTAGCCACAATGGTTCTCATTGTTGATTCATCCTCTGATTACTCTGTTTGCACTGCAGACAAAATAGTCTAAATGAACACCAAGATAATAAGTGAACTATCTATCATCTCTTTTATTTTTATTCCAAGCCAGGAGAATTGGCAGAAAGAGAACAGTAAATGGAGATTCCTGCTGGTTCTGTGTCATAAGACCCTTTTAAAACACTGAAGGTGCTGTGAATTATTTAAGACAGAGAATAGAAAGTAGGACTTTGCAATTTAACTGAAGCTTTGTGTCACATCCTTACTCACACTCCAACCAAAGTAATCTCAGACTTCAGGGTTTTTTTTTTTTTTCGTTTTTGTTCAAAAACTGTCAGTATAAGAACATTTACTTTCTATAAAACATACAATAGCCACACCAGGAACTAGTGGAAGGGTCAAGAATGGAAACAAATATTGCAGATGCAGGTTGAAAATTTAGAGAATAGCTTTGGTTAATCAGAGAATCACACACAGACCCCTTTAATTTTGCCTGTTTGACATCTCTGTTGGAGGTTCCACAGGCATCTTAACCTCACCGTATTTAAGAAGAGACTTACTATTATATTCATCCCTAACATTGCATCACAAAACAAAACTAAGCCTCTTCCTTTTCATCTGGATTTTCTTTCTTGCCTTAATGGCATCATCATTTTCCCCCCAACTAGAGTTCAAAATCTGACTTCCCGTTTCTTTGTCCATTTACTATAGCCAATCCTTACT
Source organism: Tarsius wallacei (assembly GCA_963574415.1). Taxonomy (NCBI): domain Eukaryota; kingdom Metazoa; phylum Chordata; class Mammalia; order Primates; family Tarsiidae; genus Tarsius; species Tarsius wallacei. The sequence goes on along the minus strand of CAUYQG010301078.1, from coordinate 29,979 downwards.
AAATAAGACACAGATTTACCAAAAAGCAGACGAAACTTAAGCTACAGGGCCCTTCATGTGCATAGTTCTTTTCTAGGGATCGGAAGAGGGGTGGGTTGGGGAGTGTTATTGGGGAGGGGAGGCTGCCATGTGTTCACAAGTTTGTAGGCTTTGTAAAATTTGGAGAAGTAAGATAATTTAGCTGATGTCTCTTTCCACTCCAACTCTTTTTCTGTCACACATTTCTTCTTGTCAGATGCCAGTTTGGAGACTGGGCCAAGGGGATGTCAAATCAGATTTGGGGATACATTTATTTGGGTTTGATGGGAAATATTTATGTGTTTTAGAGGCACTTCTGTTTACATTTGATTATAGCAAGTTGTCTCAGTGTAGGGACAGCTTCCAGGATGCTCCTACTGCCCTCCATGTTGACTTACATGGGGTCGTACCACAAAGAAGCAAGGCCAGAAGTGTATCATGCTGTGCAGGTGTGAAGGAGGCACAAGACGTGCATGCGGGGAGCAGCGGTCTGTGGAAAGTTCTTTTTGTTCTCAGGCATGTCAAACTGTAAGCCGAGAATTGACTTCTCATCGATACCTGACCAACATACCAGTTCTGGCCTATCAGAAATAGACTCTAAAATGCAATGTATACAATTGTGAATGTGCTAAACTTTTTAAAAATGGGAATAATGAAAAATAGAATTTATCAGCCAGTGTTTATAGATTACACACCTGTAGCAGGACTGTAGTTAGCAAGCATGTATGTAACAACTCACACCTAAAAGAAACTCAATAGACGTGTTCTTCAACTTGAAAAGAATCCTAAAAATTTACATGATTTTATCAATGAGTTGTGAGCCAAAATAAGCTCTTCTTTTCTTTTCTATTCTTGTTTTTGAGTCGGGGTCTCACTCTGTTGCCCAGGCTGGAGTGCAGTGGCATGACTGCAGCTCACCACAGTTTTGAGCTCCTGGGCTCAGTCCATCCTTCCCCCTCAGCATCCCATGCATCTGGGACTACAGGTGTGTGTCCCCACATATGGCTATTTTTTGTTATTTTTTTGTAGAGATGAGGTCTTGCTATATTGCCTATCCTGGTCTCGAGCTCCTGGGCTCAAGCAATCCTCCTACTTCAGCTTCCCAAAGTGCTGGGATTACAGGCCTGAGCCACTGCACCTGCCCAAAAGAAAATTTTCTAAACTATCAATAATGGAAAACAAATTTTGGTCTACCATGCCCGAGGAAAGACTGAATTATCTTTTTATTTTCTTTATAGAAAGCAATATTACAAAATATTTGTCATATAAAGAAGCAAAGAGTAGCCCAAAGTGTGCAAAAATAAGAATTACAGAGGTTTGTCAGGAAGTTTATATAAAAATATGGTTTTATTTTTGCGTGACTAGTGGTATTTGTCAGGTTTCTCAGTTTTGTGATTTGTTATGATTTATCTTCTCTTTCTCTTTTGTATTTAATATTTTATCTTTTTCTTTAAAGAAGGCTCCCAAATCATATAAATTTCACTTCACCAAACCCAGTTCCACCCTGGCCTGTGGATTCTTCTTCCATGGTGAATATTGACTCTGCATCAACTTTTCCTTTGCCACCATCACCTTTCTTCAGACTTCATTTCTTTTTGTGTGGTTTAGCGGAGTCAATGCCTTAAGTGGTTCTCACTGCATCGTCTTCTTTTCCTTATCCTAAACCGTCCTACACCCTGACATCAAGTTACTCTTACTAATAACAATAATAAATACAACTTATGTGGTACCTGTTAGATGCCAAGTACTTTATATGCATTATCTTTAATTCCCACAATCACCCTAAGAAGTAGATATTATTACCATTGTGTAGATGAGAAAACCAGGACTCTAAGTGCTTTAAGTAACTTAGAGGTCAAAAGGTCAAAAAGTGACCAGGTCAAAAAGTGACCAGGTGACAGGGGCAGATTTCAAACTTAGTTCCTACTGTTCTCATTCTGCTTGTAGCATTTGGCCTCTCTCACTTTTCTGTTCTCTCATTGCTTCTGGAAAGAAACCTTAAAACATTCAGCCCTCCACACACAGTAATATGCTGGCATCTCCTTCCAGGCGAACATGGCACCTTTCCATGTATATACCCTACAATCCAACCAAATTGAACGCTTGCTGGTCCCTGAATATGGCACATCTTTTCCTTGGTACAGAACCTTTCCCTCCACAGTACCACTTTCTCTACTTTCTGGTACCCTTGCATGCCAATTTCACATGCCTTCTCCAAGTCTCCCGAATGGTTGTAATAGTTGCTTCTCTTTAGCTCCCAAAGCACTTTAGCTTTGCTGGAAGAGATGACAACACTTACTGAACTTCCTTTCATTAAGGAACACGGCATTCATCTTTACCTTGTTGTAATTACCTCATTGTCTGTGTAGTTTGCTTATTTCATTTACCATCACAGACTTTTTCCATATTTCTGCATAGTCAATAATTTTCATGTTGAACATCTATTTCATGTTGATATTTGATATAGCTTATTTAAATAGTTCTTTAGAGATTTTTTTGTTTCAGTTTGTGTGTGTTTGTGTGTTGGTTATTGTTTGTAACTGTTAAAGTCAGCATTAGAAATAACATCTTTGGAACATAGATTTCTTCTTTCTATGGGATTGTTTCTCAGGATAAAACTCCAGCAGTGGTATTACTGGATCAAAATGCATGGACATTTTATGAGTCATATAGCTCTGTTTCTTTCTAAAGGTTTACATAATTTATTTTGTAATTAGTAATAAGTAATTGTACTAGTTTCACCTTGCAGCATTGCATAATATTATTTTATTGTTCTGTTTTTTTCTATCTAGCAGATTGTTTCCTTTGATTTTCTTTTTCTTATTGAGATTGAGTGTCTTTTGAAATTGGGGCCCTGGGAAAGAAAGGAAACCAGATAAATAATGTGAATAAAATTGCTTTAAAATTTTTTGATTTGAAGATGAATGATAGAGGAAGAATACATGAGAAGTCTGTAAATAATTTGATACAAATTGTAAAAATAATTTGATACATAAATATACATGACAATAAGCTTCAGTGGCTGATTGGCTGAAGATTTGCAGATGCAAATATTACCACTAAGCCAGATGTGTAATTGGATAGTCACTGCCAATTAAACAAGGCAGAACATTAAAAGGATCCAGGAGATAATTGATTCTCCAAATTAGCAACTCAATTGGTCAAAATTACAATACTTGTTGAAGTTACTTTAAATTATACTCTAATAATAATTAGTGGCTTTGCCTCGTGTTCTATGAAATATTTCCCTTTGCCGATGAAGTACTAAGGGACTGGTAATTTAGGCAAATAAATGATGATTGCCTGATCAAAGTCGTTAAATTAATATAAAACATAATGGTAGTAAATTCTCCGATAAAAGAAAATGGTTTAAAAATCTCTATAAGGAGGTAGCCAAAAATACATTCTGCAAATATTTGGCTACATTTTCAGAAGGTCCAGCAACCCATTCCATTTTGCAGATTGGCTTGATAGGTTCATAGACTCATCTTTTTTCTTTTACTATGGCAATAAGTAATTGTGTCTATTCCATGCCTTTGTCATACCTAATTGCCTCTTTATTGTTCCCGAAGGGCAATTGGACGAAGACTTTTAAAAAGCTGAATTTAAAATGACTAATAAGGATTACAAGAAGGAACCAGAGGTTGCAGAGCCTGTCGAAGCCTGATGCTCTACTTTTTTAGGATAATTAAAAATAGGTCTTATAATCACACATTATTGAGAGAGTAACTGTGCTTTCCTGATAACTAAACTTTAAGAAAGACACATCCGCCCTCATTGGGACGTAGGCAACACATTTTGAATCTTGGATACTCTTAGGCAAACTTTCATATCCAACACTGTTACTCATTAGAAACAAAAATTATACCAATGTAGTGCAAGATCCACAAAGGAAAATCAGTCTGAAATAGAAGTAATTGCTTCACACACTGGGAATTCCACTTAATATTCAGTACTTAGAGTGTAATAGGATTTCTGGCATCTTCTTAGTTCTGGTTTCAGGTTGCTTTATAGAAAAGAAGATTGTGTCCCAGTCTATGCCCTAGAACAGAAATAGCTGGAGAGCGCTCATTTTTTCACTAAAAAGAAAAAAATTAAGTACCTACTAATTTCATGACCAAGTTCTGCACCAATGGTGAATAATTTGGCTGCCTTGAACAAAGGTTATAGTCAAGGGTATCTGATCTCACACCAGGCAAAGTAGGGACCAAAGACAAGCCCAACTTTACCTGTATAATGACCACTTGTACACTGAATCCTGAATTGTACATCTTTAAAACAAAATAATTGTACGTCTTTGAAATGAAAAAAATTAAAAAGGCCTGAAATTTAAAAAGAAAAAAGTTATGGTCAAAATTGTTTTTGGAATGCCAGCATGTGAAAACATTGCCTTCAAGTACAATGCTCTATTGCTTCAAAAGCCCTGTAAAAATTAAACATGATTTTTGGAATATTTTTTGACAAAGCATGTGTCTCCTGGGTGCTGGGTAAGAGCACCTAGGAAGGAGACTGCACATTTCTGGTTCAGAACATACAAAGAGTTAGTGAATCTGAACCTTAATCATTGCAATTCCAATTTGTCTGCCCCAAGTAAAATACAAAATCGTATTTTAAGTGGGTGAGTAGATGCTTTAAAAATGTTTTCAAAATAAATGTTCTGAATGTCAGTTTGGTTTCTGAATTAAATTGCCTCTAAATGACCCAATTCTAAAGTCACATTTCAAAGCTTCGGGAAACCCTGTCTGGGGCCTGTCTAGACCTCAGAATTGGCCTGGTTTGTTTTAAGGTTTCAGCAAGGGCTAGCCTGCTGGGTTTGCCTATTGCCAAGACAGAGGAATGTGTGAGATGTGATGCAGATTTCTAAGGTACTATTTTGTTTTTTCATTATACCTTGTGTGAAAAAATAATTTTAAAAATGATATCATGGTATATTTCTGAAATTGCATCATTCCTTGCATTTGGAGCTTCTTAAGTGAAGAGGGTTAAAGTGGTGGATCTCAACCAATGATCCAGTGGCATCAGAGACCTGAATTCTAGTCTGACACCATTACTAATCCACTGTAGAACTCTGAAGAAGTCACTCAGCATCTCTAGGCTTCATTTCTAAAATGTGGCATTTGGAATACAAACCCTCTACAGTCTCTTTGTTTTTGTGTTTCTATGATGTTGCAAAAATGCTGACAGGTTTTCTAAGTTTTATTGTATGCTATATGTCTTTACTGGAAAACAAGCCAACAATTCAGCACTAATTATATACCAGGCAAAGCTAAAACCTAGAATGGATTTGCAGCTGGGCAGTCATGAGTTAGTAAATAAGGGTTTATGGAAATTCAAAAGCTCATGCAACTGAGTCAGGTGGAGCTACTCATCTGTCACAATCAGTGTGATGAAAGATTCAAACTAAATATACACTTTTAAAACATAGACATGCTTTGGCTTTTTTTTTTTAAATAAAGTTTTGGAAAGAACGAGAAACATTGATCCAATCAATTAGCTCATACCTTAGCAGTTCTGTGTTGCATGCATTTGACAGGGTGGAACTTTCATAAATAGGTATATTTAAGCCCCCATCAGGGCTGGATTGTGTAATGGTCTGGCATGTGTGACGTCTACGTTTCTTTAATGATTACTTCTTGCAGCACCTGCATTACAAGCCGAGCACTGTGGGTCTTGTGAGCCTACCTCACACTGAAGGGATGGAGAGTATCACTCACGTCTGTTCCTTGGTCCTTTCAATTGGACAAAGCTAGTAGGTCAGTCACTGGGGGACTGGAGCACTGGTGTCATACTGGATCCTGACATTGTCATACTGGATCCTGACATTCCAGCCAACAGAGGTGTCCCCTGAACTGCAAAAGCCATCCACGCAGCAGCAAGGAGGCTCCCAGCACTCAACAAGGCTACCATTCCTGGTATCTCCATCCTAACAAATGTGGTTCTCACTGTGTGACAATACAGCCTCATCTAAAAAGATGAGTCTTTGCTTAGGGAAGATATGAACTTTATTCAGGTAATTAAGAAAAGCTACTCTTTCATCTTGAATATGGAAGAGACTCAATGGATAATTGTTAGACTCTCTTCTTATAGATTTGGTGTGAAGAATTTTCTCTCAAAACATATCTCTGAAACCATGTTTCATAAAATAATTGACTGTAGAATGGTGAATGAAATCTATGAGAATAATGTTTCACTTTTTAAAAAACTTGAGGTGAAATTCACATAGCAAAACTAACCATTTTAAAGTGTACAATTCAGTAGCATTTCGTGCATTCACAATGTCGTGCAGTTACCACCTTTCTGTAGTTCAAAACCTTGTCACCACCCCAAAAAAACACCCCATACCCATTGAGTAATTACTCCCCATTTGCCGCTTGCCCCATTTCCAGGCAGCCACGAATCTACTTGCTGTCTCTGTGGATTTGTCTATTCTGGATATTTTATGTTTTGAGGAGCTACTTTTACTCCAAGGCACTCAGCTCCCAAAAGACATAAAGGGAAAGAGTATGTATCTGCGGGCCTGTGATAAATATTTACCCATCGGGACCTCCTGCTTCCTTCCCCCCAAAGTACAGCTGCCTTTAGACCACAACAGGCCACCGACCAGCTCCAGGAAGGCAGGGAGGGAAGAATGATGTCCATTTAGAGTTCCAGGAAAGGTATAAGTAGGGCTGAATAAAATGATTTGAGTTGGAATTTGGCCACATTCGAGGGCTAATTAACGGGGATTATGAACAAAGTGAGGAATGTGCTCTTGGCTGCCACTGAGTTATCAATGCAGTAAAGTATGGCCTGCGAGTTTCCTAACCTCTGTAGAAGGACGCCCTTGTGCTCCATCCAACATATTGAATCTGTTAAGTGCTGAAGAAAACTGGACTCTTGGAAGAGGATGTGGAGTCTTTTATTCACTCACTGAGAGGTTGGTGCTTAAATCTGCGGGAACCTGGACATGTGACTCTTTTGATCTTAAATCTCAGAGGGAAGCGGTCTGGTTAGCAAGCTCTGTGAGGATGCTGTTCTGAGGCATCCAACAGCAGAAGTGGGGTTCGCCTACCCCCTCCACACTCACCAATTCTTGCAACTTAATTGAAAATATTTCTAGACAGGTGCAAAATGAGACAAAATAATATGGACCAACAAGAGCAGCTCTGTGGGCTTGTTCTTTATGAAGGATCTTACAAACCTGAAAACTCTAGGGACGCTGGCTGGAAAGAGAAAGGAAAATAACAAAAATAAGAAAAGGTTTCTTTTTTATGTATGTATTTATATTATTTTATTTAATCATGAGTGAAGAAAGTTTCCCAATATCTGTGTTTTAGGATCATTTACGCAGTCTTAATAATGTCACCTCAGTTTCTTTATTATTCCAGAGCCTAGTCATTTTTTTCCATCTGGAGTTAAGTAGCAAGCTGTCTTGCATATGGAAATGCATGGGTTTTATCCAAAATCTGTGATTTATCTTAGGCAGGCTCTTTCTTGATTCACACAAAGTAGTATTGTACATAAAAATTGCCAACCTGTGATTTTTAAAAAAGTAACTTACCTTCCCTACTAAAGTTATGCCCTGGTAATACAATAAATAAAAACTCTATTCTTTGCCATCTAGCTTTTAAAATTGGGCAACAGCAAGAATTCACTGAAATTTGTTGTATTGCATGGGGCATAAATACTGTTTTAAGTGAAACAGGGAAAGGTTCAAGCATATGGGAATGTAGTCTGGTTCCCTGTTCTTGAATTGGAAGAGCTATTTTGCGTTTCCTCAAAGTCTAGAAATAACTGGGACAGGTATGTGTTGGGCAAGATGGTAAGGAAGGGGCGGAAGAGGAGGAGGAGGAGGAGAAAAGAAGGAGATAATGAAAGAGAAGAATGGGAGGAGGAGGGAGATGACTGTTGATAGGGATTTCCCTAAGCGAGGCTAGGACGGCACAGATAATACGTAGCTAAATAGAGAAGAGCTTCGTGGAGGTTTGTGACCACCTCCCTGACTGGGCATCCCTCCAGGCAGGAGTTTGGTGGAGGACAGAGTCTCATGGATGTGTGACTTGTGCAGTAACATGGGGCCCTATGCTCAGAAGGCCCACCCTCAGTGTAGGATCCTGTTGTTGCTGCCTTGAAATTCTTAATAATCTTGTTTTTGAACTTGTGTTTTTCACTAAAGTCTGACGGGACACGGAGTATGTGCATGAGCAGAGGAGACACGTGCGATATTCGTTGTTTGCTGTTCCTTACTCTTCATTTGTATATAGAGCTCACGGTGCCTCATGAACCCACAATTCTGGTGGACTCACAATGCACGGGAATTCAATAGAACCCAACATGGACACAAGGGAAGTGTGTTATGCCTACAACTGAGGAAGTGGGGTTGCTGAAAGCCCCAAGAAGCCATGCTTTCCATTGAAAACTTGTTTTCCAGAATTTGCTTCGAATGCAGAAGGAAGTAGTGATCTAAGAAACACAGGCACCAAGGAGACCTATTCACACTGCTTCCCTGTAATAGTTACCACTTATGCTGAAAATGATGACATAAGAGGAAAGAGAAGGATAGGGCAAACCATAGTTTCTTTTATTTTTAGAGCTTCCTTACTCATCAGTAAGCCAGAGGTAGAGTGTTTGTAGAATATGCACCTATCAAGAAGTGCAAGAAAAATCAGCTGAGTTTGTTTCGTGCAAAATTTTCACTGTCTGGTGAGAACAAAATACATATGTGTGTATGAGGTGCAAAATACGAATTGTACAATGTTGGTGCTTCCGCATACAAGCTAGATGTTCCTATATTTGCACAATATAAAAATGAATAACTGATATTGCACAATATAAAAATGAATGATAAAATTCATGCTAATAATTTAAATTCTTAATTTTTCTTTATTTTTTACAACATCATATAGCAAATAAGAACACACCAAGACAAGTCAAGAAACTGGGGAAGAAAGCAAAAACCTTTATAATTTAGCACCTTTAATGGCATTTCCCCTTGCTTTTTGAACAAGGGGTCCCACACTCTTATCTTGCATTGAGCTCCAGAAATGATGTAGCAGGGAAGGTGTGTAAGTGTGGCGCTAGGATCCGAGGGGGTATAACTGGACCTATGAAGTTGACTACAACTCGAAGTTCCTTGATAAGATACTCCTTTCTTTTTTCTTAATAATTTCCCTTAATACCAAATACCATGCTTCTTCTCCAAAGCCTGATATATTTCTATGAGATAGGCCCATTTTTCCAACAAGAACAGTGAGCTCCAAGGAGTGGCTTGTCCTTGGCTCCTGCTTCCAGCACCAGTGTAAGGACTGAGTTCTCACATCTTTCCTGTTCTTTTCATAGAGCTTGACTGCTTCCTAGAAACCTCAGGCTGACGTTTGTTATTTTATGGTCCACTAAAAATCTTTAAAAATAATAATAATGTAAATGTAAGCAAAAAGATAATTTTAAAAAGTCCAAAAAGTCATTTTGGTGACTTTTTCCCCCAAAAGTCCAAAAACTGCAATCAAATATTATAATTTGGAGTGTCATTAGTCATATCTTCCATTTATTTTCATATTTATAACTCTGTGGGCTTTACTAATTTCTGAGCTGTAATACTTTTTATAACGTAAGTGGAAGCTGTTTCCTAGGTTTGATTTGTGAGTCTTCTCTTCTGTCATTAATTTATTGGTTAGTTCTACATATTTTACAAAGTCCAAACCTTGAAAAACAAGGTTTGACAATTTAGCTCCATATACACTTTAAAACTTAAGAAATGGCTAGATGTGTTTCAGTTATATTCTTTATGATTCATTTGACTCACAAAGTGTATAGGCATGGAAATTGCCTGTCAGTTTTACTACCGAAAGCTCCAGCTACTCTAACTTAAGATTAAAGTCATTCTTTTCATAATCACTCATTTTCCTCCAAGAAAATTCTGCGTGGGGGGAGATCTTCAGTGGAGAAGGATTCTGTGTAGACTTCCAACCCTTTAACCTAGATTATAGTTGGATGTTAAGTCAGAAAATGACATATCGGGGCAGGAATCAGTTGTGCTCCCTCCCAAGTCTATTTTAAAGCACTTTCCATTTTAAATATAGCAATAAAATATCAGCCTCGAAATGTCTGATAAGGATAAAAGCAATAGATCCAAATCCAATCTAAATCTGACACTGCCAGGAACAAGAATTCACATTGGTAAGTCAGGACTCATTTATGGGGCCATAAATGGGTGGGCCAGCTATAATTTGGGTATTAAACTTGTAAAATATATTGATGGTATGAAAGAGCTAAATAAATAATTTACTACAAGAAAATTGGAAATCTTTACATGGTACTTAATTGACCAGTTGGTCTCCCAGATTCTCAATGCTCCTTGCTTTGCATTTATGTGTTTTTCATAGGCTAGGTTTTCCTTTACCTCACTTGAGTTTAATTTCCCTCTGCAATGAATGATCACAAGTTAGTGCATTTCTGAAAACACACACAGTTTCCATTTAAAATTTTGCCAATCCATTACCTGCCTTTGACAATTTCATTTACCTGTTAGGAGGATAAATGTATTCTGTCTGTTCCAGGTTTAGACAAATTTCTTTCTGGCCCAAAAAAGCCTTTCAGTACCACATCTCGAATTCCTGTTCTGATCACAGAATGGGTGGGGCTTCCAGGAGATGCTTTTAAATAAATGTCCCGAATCTTGCTGTTTGGTATTGTGGGAATCTGCTGAGTAGGGAGAAAAATGGTTTTAAAAAGCTCTGTCATCGTCTCCCACACATCTACCAGATAGCTAAGTATGGCTGGGGAAGGGAAAGGAGAAGGAAAACAGGGAAACCCAAACCAAGGCAGTGTTAAACGCTACCAGGAAAACAAGTAGGTTTCTTGGTTGGGTTTTACATGTATTTACTCTAATGGTAATGATATCTCATACGTGTGCAACAATTACATGTTTCAATAGACTTTTGTATCTTCTATTTGTTCAATCCTTGGGCTATTCTCTCCAAGTAAACAGGATAGGTATTATTACAAAGGCCGGTTTTACTAGATGAGAAAACTGAGGTCTGAGGAAGTTGGGACTCGCATAAAGTGATACAGTAAATAATTAGGCTGGAGCTAGAGTCTAATTCTTCAGAATCCCAGATTGACTCTACTGTGAAGAGTCACAGGACTGTGCTTTCAACTGCAGGTGATAGGCCAACTCAAACAAGCTTAAACAATAAAGAGTTGCATTGGCTTGTATAATGGAAAGCTGGAGGGGATGGGCTTCAGGCTTGGTTCCATCTAGGTTTAGTCTCTATTTCTCTGACGTTCTCTCTGCTCTGTGCTCTTCTGGGAGCTGACTTTGGCTTCAGGCTGGCTTTCATCATGGCTGCAAAATGGAGGTCAGTAATTGGGGCAGTATGTTTCCTAGTTTATCCCTAGCAGGTTGAGAGAATCTGATTTCCCCACTGTTATTTCTTAAAAACAAGGTAGAACTTTTCTAGAAACTTCTGGCAACCTTTTTCCTTCTCCAGAATTGGAGCATGTGACATCCTCAATCAATGACTAGCAAAGACAATAGGATGGATTTGGTCAGCTTAATCTAATCAAAGCCAACCCTAAGTCACATGGGTTAATTCAGAAGAGGGAACCTACCTAAATAAAAGCAGGGTAATTGTCGGAAGGAAGAAATGAGAGAAGGTGAAGGGTAGACAACCAAGAGAGTCTTCTACAGTCATTTAAGTGATTTCAGTAGGCAACCAATTTGAGGAAATTCACGTTTGCCATGGAACATGACAGCAAAAAGAGACTTTTTGGGTTTGGTTAGAGGGACTGACTAAACAACTAAATTCTGATTGATTCATTATCTTTTATGCATTTCCTAATTTAATTTATTTAATTAATTTATTGAGTCAGGGTCTTACTCTCTCACCCAGGCTGTAGTGACATGGCAGGATCATAGCTCACAGCGTCTCTACCTCCTGGGCTCAGGCAGTCCTTCAGCCTTAGCCTCCCCAGGAGCTGGGACTACAGGCATGTGCTACTACACCCAGCTATTTTGTGTGTGTGTGTGTGTGTGTGTGTGTGTGTGTGTGTGTGTGTGTGTGTGGAGATGAGGTCTTGCTATGTTGCCCAGGCTAGTATTGAACTCCTGGGTTCAAGCAATTCTCTTGCCTTGACCTCCCAAAGTGCTAGGATTTCAGGCGTGAGCCACTGTGTTCGGTCCATTTCCTTATTTTATTTCCCCAGCAGCATCCCTGCTCTTCCACATGGCTTGTGCTTGGCTATATCTAGATCCTGGACTTCTTACAGGCACAATGGCTATGCATCACCCTTAGGAAACCCAGGGGTTTGCAAGAATCACCTGCTCCCTCAGTTCCTAACTTCATCCTATTCTTGATTTTATTTCTAAAGTGAAAGTATACAGAGGAGTTAGTCACATAGAATTCTATGCAATTCCAAGAGGGAAGGTGGATGAGTGTTCATTGTTTTCCCCGATGCAAAACTTGGCAGTTCAAAATATTCCCCATATGTGCCGAAGGTTACTTTACTAACAATGTGTTTTTCTTATTACCAAATTACTGTCCCAGCCACTACCTTATTGAAAAGAGTAGGGTCATATAACTCACATACAACTCTTCATACAATCCTAAGTATCTTCCCTGACAATGACCTTTTTGAACACAATTTTTATTTTTTAATCTGGAGAATCCCTGAAGTTCTAATGCAAAGCCTTCCTTGTAGCAAGTGACTGCCTCTCAGCCTGAAGACCAGCCACACTTTGGCTGTTAAACCAGGCCTGGCCATATGCACTGGGGTCTGACGAATCATAGTACAGGGAACACTCGCTGAGAGAGCAGTGCTTAAAATGGTGCTCATTGGAGATGCTGAGGAGGACAAGGCACCAGCTTCCTTTAAAAACATCACGTGTTTTCCAGTGGAGGATTCATTTAAGCAAGGGAAAATACTTTCTAGGCATAGGGCCCAGGTAGGTAATAAAAAGCAAGGAACACAACTCTAAACCCCAAACACTATGTCTTTTTAAATGAGGTTTGAGGCTCAGTTACTCACGTGTGACTAGCAGGACTGGTGTCATAATTTGCAGGGCCCTGTGCAAATGAAAATGTAGACTCCTTGTTGAAAAATTATTAAGAATTATAAGACAGCGACAGCACAGCATTAAATCAAGCATGAAGCCCTTTTAAGCCTGGGGTTCTATGCGACTGCACAGGTCTCACATCTACGAAGCCGGACTTGGTCACCATGCTCTTTAAAGTGACAGAGCAAATTTTTTATTACTATTTATGGTACCTGTTTCTTAGCTCTAAAGAGTGATTTCCTTCCCAAGAACTCAGAACATGGAAAATTAAATTGTTTGGATATTAAGAATTCTTTTAATTGAAGGGGCAAGGCTTAGAAGTAGCTTTAAGGGAAGCCAAGTTTGCATGAATAAAACTATGTATTAGTTTTTGCACTGGAGTCAGTCTTGCTTTGCTAGAGTCAAACCTAGTTTGATTATGCTTTAATCTCTGACTGGCTTTAGGTGAATTTCTTAAATCTCAAGATCATAGCCTAATTTCCTGTAAAGTGGGGATAATTCTAGTGCCTACCCTACTGGGTTTCTGTTGGGATTAAATGCAATATTGAATGTCAAGTGCTTAGTTTGATGCCTGGCTTGTAGTCATTGTCCAACAAATATTAGCAATTGCCATAATAAGTTCCCAAGGAGAAGGGATGGTTGAGGACTAGGAATCTTCCAAGGATGTCTTAGGATTATATTTTTCTGATAATATGCTCTTTATTTATAGAAAATTTTAGAAAAAATTTTAAATTAAAATTTACACATGGGTTAGCCATTCAAAGATAACAACTATTAGTATTTTCATATATTGCTCTTAAATTTTCCTTTTTACACATATATGTATAAAAATTGTATCCTAGTGTGTCTACAGTTTTATATTCTGCTTCCTCCCCATCCTGTGACTGTCACCTCATGTCATTAAATGGTCTTCAAAAATTTTTATGAGGGCTTAATTCTACATTGGACAGTTGTTCCATAATTTATTTGTTTCCCTATGCTTTTGGACTTTTAAGTTGTTTCCAGTATTTTACTATTGTAAATTATGCCACTGCGAATAACCATGCGCATACATCCCTGATCACCTCTGACTACACCTCCCCTGGAGAAGAGTTCGCTCTTAAAGAAGGCTAAGGAGCAGAAGCCCCATAAACCTCTTGACATGTACTTCTAAAAAGATTGCTCCATTTTTTTCCCATCGGGTGTGGATGAGGGGATCCTATCTCCCAAAACCTTCTCCAATATCAAATTATAGGCACAAAATTGAAATATCTATAATACTATGTTTGCTTCAATCAATAATGAAGTTGGGCATGGTTTCATGTTTACTGACTTTGTTTACTGAGTATTTAGTTTGCCAGTTTTTCTATTGGGAAATTTGGTTTGATATATTGTTTTTAATAATGTACTCCAAATTCTTTCATCTTCTCCTAATAATGCATATCATATACATAAGATATGCTTTATTAGGAGAAGATGAAAGATGTTTAACAATAGATTTTTACTTCTAAAAATTCAGAGTATAAACTGGTAAGATGATGGTAAGGTATTTACAAATGTAGCTAAAATGTGCAATGTACATTGTAGTCATGTTAAGTGAAACTTGTCTTTTGAGAAAATAATGGCAATATTAACAGAGAGCAATTTTGCCATATCTTACATGATTTTGAGAAACCAAAGAATTATCATCAAATGGTAGCAGTAATTTATTAATATTTTTCTGTGTGATGGGGCTGTGTTATCTTTATTTTATTTTATTCTTTGTACTTTCCAAAATTTCTATTCTGAACACACATTATCTTTGACTATTCCTTTTATAGTTAAACAACAAAAACAAATAAATCCAAAGACTTAGTAATAACTAGAACAAGCCTATAATATTTTTGTTCCATACCATTTAGCCAAACAAGTTACACGTCAGAGTAATTGTTGGACAAATTACAAATGAGCTACTTAGGCCTCTTCCCTTTACAGTCTTTATGTGATCAAGTCTTGTAGTTGCCTGACTCTCATGAAGGGGGTGGAATGCAGTGGATCCCACAACAGAATTTTGTGTTAATAAAATCTGAGGTCAAATCTACATGGCCTAATATTGGTTGTGTGACCCTGACTTTAATGTTTTTGTGCCTTAATTGTGTATCTTTAAAATGAGGACAATAGTATCTTCCTAATGAGGTTGTTGTGAGAAATATGTGAAATAGAGTATTTAACACAGCCACAGGCATAGAGTAAGTGCTAAGAGCTCAACAAATGGACATTTTTACTGTTAAACTGAGCTGGTACCAAATCTACTTGAATGAATAAATTGGACTCATTGACAGCACTGAAAGTCAAGTCTACAGAGGCCTTATTGTATATCTCTTCTGCCTTCGCCCTAAGTGAGTGATGTCAAGGGACAAAGTTCACTGTGATCACACCTGCCGCCTAATCTGTCTCAGGGAAGTCTAGGATGGGACAAATCACTGTTCTCACAGGAAAGGTCTGCATTGCTGTGTGCGCACTTGTCTCTCTCTGTCACTGAGTTTCTCCCTGACTCACTCTCTCTGTCTCTGTTTCTCTCACATACCACACATTCACATACGCACGTCCTCTCCAATCTCAGCAAGTTGTTGTAGGCAGGTGAAGAAAAATATCTTCTCATTCTACTCATCTTAAGTTTGTTGGCTAGGGCACTGGTAACAAAAGACAGAGAAGATCATAAAAATCTATTTAGCATAAGTTTGACATCACATGGGGGCCTTAATTAGGAAATAAAGAACCAAAGAAGTGGTTAGACCTGGGGATGTCTCCATGCTAGGTTTGATGAAAAGTAGGAAATTGTAGAGAAATATGATAGGACAGAAGTGGTATGAACTAAATGTAATAAACTGGGGAAAACCTAGCAAGCTGTTCATTCAGTTTCCTCTCAGCATTCCTGCATTTTTGGAGATAAGCCTGCTTCTTTTCTCCAAGGACCTTTCACATGATGGTTTTATGACCTGCTTCAGGGGACAGTCAGAAAATCCTTCTTGTACTTGCTGTTTCTCAAACTCCTTCAGCTTAAAATATTGAATATACCCACGTGCCATCTTTTAGGTAGCATGCCCTGAACCCTCTCATGTGCTTGACAGAAGGTATACATTAGCTGATTACTTTCAAGTTATTTTCATTTTACACATGGTTGTAACTACGAATTTGGTGGCAACCAATGAGAAACCTAAGTGAAAGAATGTGCTCCCTTTAACTGCAAACATAATGTTTTTAAGCACACTTTATAACTAGAATTAAGTAGTGGAAAGCAGATGTTTTGTCAGGCCTGCTTGAATCAACAGACAGACCAACTGTGATGAAGGTGGATGCCCACAGTTGTGCCCAGGAGGCTGACATCCTTAAAGCAGCTCTTTCTCCCAGGTAGATGGGCGAACCCTATTAATTTTAAACTAAATGTTGCCTATCAAATTGGCAAAAAATTGTAACAACTCTAATGCTGGTAAGGGGAAACCAGCATTTTCCTATTCTACCAGTACACCAGAACTTGATACCATGAGTTGGAGGACAATTTGACAATGCAAACTTTGGCCATCAAACTCACTGTGTATCATCAATGAGGATACTTTTAGATGCAAATAATAGAAAACCTGGACAAAAACAACTCAGACAAGAAGAAAATTCATTGTCTTACTAACAAGGAGTCCAGAGGTAAGGGAGATCCAGGGCTTGTTAATTGACTGGTTCTGTGGTTATCAGGGTCCAGTGTTCTTTCTGCCTTTCTGCTCTGTCATCTTCAACATGTTGGAGTTGTCCATAAGGATTAATTCGTCGTGGTCATAGTACGGCTGCAGCAGCTCCAACCATTTGACAATGTGCAAAGACTGGGAGAAAGAATGTCTATTTAAGAGGAAGAAAACTTTCCAAAAGCCCCTCTAACTGTCCCACTCTAAAATTTTCTCTCACGTGGCTGTTTGACTAGAATCATATCTATTATAAACCCTATCATTGGCAAATGAAATTACACAATTGGCTTAGGACTGGGGAGAAACTGGACTTCCTCTGAAGCACAGATGTTCCCAGTGTCTGAGTCAGATGTGAGTTAAATGAACAATGAAGAAGTTGCTGAATTCTTGCGGTCTAGGCCACCAGTAGAATCTGCTGTCTTCTTTAAGACAATGCTTTAGCATTTTCCGTGACATAGCACATACAGAAAAGTCTAATGCAGTATTTGCATGACATTCTGGAAAAAATTGGAGGGCACTGGGGAGCTTCAGTATGGGGCTTGGTAAAATAGTCACTTTTTTCCTTTTGTTATATAATTATGATAAGAAGAATAAAATACACCATACTAAGAAAGATATTCAACATTGAATTTGCGTAAAACTTCCAAGTAAAAGCTTTTCAAGTTTTAAGATGGGAAGCTTGAGCCTGCTTTTATAAAAAGCTCACACACATTTTTCTATTTCAGGTTTTATGTTAAAATGGCTATGCCCAACTCCTGATCAAGACATTTCTTTGAATGATGAACTCTTCAGTTTCCCTATAGTCACCAGAGAAAAACTTTATTCTCAAAGTAGGTAATAAAAAAATTTATAACCATTTTTACAACCATTCAAATATTTTCTATCGTTACAAATCTATTAAAAATTAATAGGTCTTCCTTTTATTTCATGGACAAATATAACATTGAAATTTCTCTCTCTTTTTTTTAAATCAGAGGCTCACTTTGTCTCCCAGGCTGGAGTGCAGTGGCACAATCATGGCTCACTGCAGCCTCGACTGCCTGGGCTCAGGTAATTCTTCCACCTCAGCCTCCTGAGGAGCTGGGACTACAGGTGTGTACCACAATGCCTGGCTAATGTTTTTAATTTTTTTTTGTAGAGATAAGATCTTGCTATGTGGCCCAGGTTAGAATTCCTAGGCTCAAGCAATTCTCCCACTCGGCCTCCCAAAGGGCTGGGGTTACAGACATGAGTCACCACTCTCAGCTTAACATTTCTCTTAAGTATAAAATTGGGTTTCAAACTCATCTGAACTTTTTCATAACAGATCTTTTAAAATTATGAAATGCTCTAATGTATATATGAAATGCTGTAGCAGATGTCATACCTAACCCAGAAGCTGCTACAAGGGAATCTCAGGTAAAATTGGCAGAGGTATATGGTGTATATGAAGGAAATGACTCCTGTGTGCACCCTTCTGGAGTCCTGCTCAGTCTCTATTTTGCCCCTGCACTCAACATGTGCACTTGGGATATGAATTTCTTCAGCATCCCCATGGGTCCTTGTCTCCCAAGGGCACAGTACTGCTTAGGGAAGCACCATCATTCATCCTTTAGGTCAGGGGTTCTCAAATTCTTGTCCCTAGCTATAAAATTTCCCAATGTAATCAGTATAAATGATTTTCTATTATTTTAAATGATTTTCAGGTTAGTCTACACAGACTAGTCAAAACAAAATAAAGTCAAACTAAAGCATTTCTGGGTATGAGATTGGGGAACACAGACAGAGACTGTCCCATCAAACAGGATACCAACTGTTCCTGTGGCCTGAAACTTCTTTCTTCTTTGTTCCAAATTGCCCCTGACTATCATCACAGTCAGATGTCCACTTAGACATCTCCTCTTCTCTGAGGAGACTTCTCCAAACCCCCACCCCAAATTAGGTTAGCTGTCCCCCCACTGAGCTCTCCCAGTGTCTTGTACCTGCCCAAGCTGCTGCGTGGCCTCCATCCTACCTCAGCCTGCAAGTCCTTGTGGGTGATGACCTTGCCTCACCCTTCATTGGCTCTTAGTCCCACCTAGTAAAAGGACTGGTTCATAGATGCTTAATAAATATTTAGTAAGTGAATGAATGAGACTCCGTTAGTGCAGACACTTGTTTTGTTTACTTTTTCATCTCTGTGGAAGAGGAGACCTGACTTTCCCAAGTGTGTTGGTGAACATAAGCAGGGTCTTTCCCCACAGACTTCTCTCCTTTAATTAAGGGCATCATGAAAAATCACAAAGTACATTAAGAAATGAAATGTTCAGGACATCCTTCCCAATTATTAGCAGCTCTTAAGTGTTCTACAAGGCACTTTTCATGGTATTCTCCTTTCCTAACTGATGTGTCCAGAACCTGCTGTCCTGGAAAGAATATCTAAGAAGGAAAAAAGAGGTGTGCTTCAGGGGGCTGAGTTTTCAACCCAGGTTCTCAGGGAGGCCTTTTATTTTTCCATTTTCCCAGAGATCAAGCCAGTAGCTGCTTCCTGCCCCCTGCTGAGCTGGACCTGGGGGGCTGATGGTTTTACTGTTCTCTGGGAAGCTTGCAGCTTCTGAGCTGCAAGTCCAGTAGCTTGAGGCCTCCCTTAAATTGACAGGATTGGAGCCACACATTCCACAAGCGGTTGGAAACGTCTCAGCCTTTGGTTCCTTATTATGAGAATGTTACTGTGGCTCTGGGCTAGACAATGAATACAGCAATGGTTTTGATGTCTTTTGTTTCATGCAGTCCATAAAAAAGCAGCCTGGCCCCCCTGTCTGCGCTTAGTTTGGGCAGATGGACCCTCTACTATGACAGCCTTTAACTTTCGCTCTTACCTGCCATCATTAAGTTACTTACAATGGGAAAACTTGTGTATCATGTTTCATTTCATAGTGGCCTGCAGCACCCTTGGGATGCCCACTCCACCTACTCACTTTGAGACCCCGACTCAGGAAGCTAAAATGTGTTGTTCCCATTTGTTAATTCTTAGTACCATACACAGTTCACTGGCCTGCTCTGTCTTCCCTCCATTAGTAGCTGCAACCGAGTTTTGTGATAGCCTTTTCTTGTCTGTCTCTGAGGTGATTTTAGGGAATATGTGGAAATCTAAATCTCCTGCTGGTCGACAGGCAAGAGCTGGGTACCAGAGGCGGCACAGTTGATGGGGTATTTGATTCTTTTTCATTCTGATTAAGCCTCCGGGGACTCATAGTCCAAACATGAAGGACAAATGGATTTTAAATTAGTTCTTAGAATCCAAAAACTCTGGCTGCAAGTACAAAGAGGTTAATGGTCTTGTAGGCATTTTTACTTGCGTCTCAGTTTTACAGCTTTGAATCCTTATATGAGCCTATATGAGCTTCTCGTTGGCCAGGGATGTTAAAGAACTAAACCCGGGAATAATAGAAATAGTGTGAGGAAAGATAGACAACCTGCAGAAAGACCATAAGGCTGTTTTGACTTCTCTCAACCATTGCAGGCCGGACATCAGGAGGGTAGGCGTTGACATGTGACAGCTGCCATCTCCACTTACAAAAGTGCCTGAAGGTAGCAAAAAGAACTATCAGGGCAGTTGTCAAACCTCTTTCCTCCCTATTAGACATAGCGCCCAGAGGCATGACCCTGTTGCTTTTTTTTTTTAATTCCGAACAGTCAACATTTATTAACTAGTGCCAGAGAAAGTGACAAAATACCAGATTTTTGATTAAGAGATATTCAAATAGAGAAGATAAATAACCACAGCCAGAAGTTGCAATGGTCTTCAACTCTATATCATCATTAGTCTTTCAGCTCCCATGAAGGTTGAACACACTGCTACTAGAAGTGTTTTCTTATTCAAAAATTGTAAGCAAAATTTCAAGTGCCAGAATGAAATCCACCGCAATCATAAAATGTAATAGCTGCATTTACTATTACAGAAATTATCAAAGACTCGTTGCTGTTTTTAATGGCGGTGTGTTTTAACGGCAATGTGTTTTATTTCTCTGGTGGAATAAAAGGTTATGCTCCAGTGACCTGAAATAGCCCCACTGAGCACATTTCACACCTCCCGCGCAAGGCACTTGGGGAACGGGAAGAGTCCATTTGCTTGGGTTGAAAGAGACATGGTTTGGAAAGGGAGGAGCTTGCTGAAGGTGAGAGGCACTTCCATGCGACTGAGGCTGCAGGTAGCTATAGTCCCTCTGTCACCTTCTTCTGGGTCATAGAGGCAGTAGTGGGCAAGAGGGAGGTGTTGAGCTGGTGGAGGTAAGGAAAAAAATAAAGCTTACGAAGTCAAAGATTGAGTGCTATGTGGAAAAGTTTTACCTCCCAGCAAGGAACCTGTATCTAGGCTCTGGAGAATGAGGTGCCTGGACACTAGGGTGAGGAGAGGAGAAATGGGGTAGGTTCTTTAAAGCCAAAACACCGCAACTACATTTCTGCTTTATTAGGAAAGCAAAGTCTCGGAGCGTTGCCAATGGACTGGTGACTGGGAGGTACTATCTTGGACTTGGTGATGTGGGATATGGTGCCCAGCTGCCCCTGTACACAGCTGGGTCAGGACTATGTGGCCACTCTGTACCAATATCTGCAGGCACATGACCAGGTCAGGCTATACCAGTGGCCAAAGTGATGGGAAATGAAGAGCCGGTCCTCCTCATGTATCCCTTTTATTTATTATACTCCCTTGGCTGTTTCTACCTTCAGTCATATGAGAACTGGAGCATACTGTTTGACTCTGGGTGATTTTCTTAGTCTCTCTGCACCTCAGCCTGCTTACCTCTGAGGAAGGGAGACAAATGTCTAGCGCAAAACGAACTCAACATCAGAGGTCCTGAACCACTGACTGCTGACCAACCCCACCTGGCAACCTCACAGTGGAATTTCTTTTTCTTGCATCTCTTTCCAGAGGGTACTAACTCCCCCCGACACTGCACTCTTATTAACTGGACATATGTGTCTAATTTAAAAGGTGATCTACTAAAAAGTAAAGTTGTAGATGAGGGAGCCAGGCCCCCCTAGCAGCCCCCATATTTGTTGGTGTCTTCACACTGGAAAACAAGCCATTTGATCCCTTCTAGTGGAAGAAAAAAAATGCATCAAACTTTGTGACCAAGAACATTTATGATCCATTTGACCCCAAATCTCAAAACCTATTGAAAATGACATTTACATCTCACCCTGAGATTCTGCCAACACCAGTGAAGAATATAACTAAGAGATTGTGTTACATCTTTGACCTGAGCTTTTTTTTTTCTTTTAAATATGGTCTTGATAAATGATTTCCCATTTACCTTTTTCTTTTCTCTATTGCCTGTAACCTTGAAACTTGATTCGCTTGCTATCCACCAAGCAACACTGATTTGCAACTTCACTAGATGGGATGGGGGAGGGAGGATTTGCAGCCTCAAAACAACCCTGCTTTCCCTATCACAGGGGGCCAGAGGGAGTGGCGAACTCTGTGGGGTCTTGCTGGGTGCTAATTAAGGTAAAGGTGCTATGGATGGTGTGCCCAGTCTCTAGCTGAGTGAATTATCCCAGTGTACGTTGGATAGCAAATTTCTGATGCAAAAAAGCTCTGCAGAACTGTGGTCTTAACACTCACACAAAAGTCACAAAATCACCAAACCTCTCTGTGACTCAGTTTCCCCATATATGTAAAAGAATAAAAATGTTCGCTCTATAAGTAGGGTGTTTCAGCCGCAAATAACAGAAAATGTAAGTCAAATTCCTCAACAATAAAAATATTTATGGACTTCCAGAACAGGAAGTGCAGCCGTAGGGTGAAGTTAGGCTGTTGCTCTGGATTCTTCTCCCATCATCTTCTGTTTGCCTTCTGGCTTGCCTTCTCCCCCCATCATCTTCTGTTCCTCCATCTCCCCGTCATCTCCCACCTTCCTTCTGTCATCATCTTTGGCCTTCTTCTCCCCATCATGTCCTGCCTTCCTTTTCCCCATCATCTCCCACCCTCCTTCTCTCCATCATATTCTGCCCTCCTTCTCACTTCAGCTACATCTTTGGGCTGGTAGGGAAATGGAGACAGCAATTTGCGGCCAGACTTTTGAGGATTTTGTTTAAACATCCTAACTGAAGATTTTTTTTGACCCACAAAGGTTCCAGACTTGAATGGTGAGTTTTTGTAGTGCCCTACAGTCACTGGCATATACATGGGATACTAGGTATACTTCCAATATCTGATTATCACTGCTGACATAAGAACATAGGGCCAGGTTTGCTTCCTTTGACATTCTGGAATGTGCCCATAAAAGACACAGGAGCTGGAATGGCTGTGCCTTTTGTGAGATAACCAGTATCATCAGGTGATGCTCCTCTTAGAGGAGGCGGGTATTCAATTCACAGCCAGAACTGAAGAGACACCTTGAGGCTGAAATTTAAGAACTTGACCAGAAATGGCCAGTCATGTCACCATGGCTTCCCTTGAAGAGAAGGATACACTGTGCTCACCCCTGTAGGTAATCTTCTTCCAGAAGCCTAAAGCAGTGGTTATCACCTTTGAGCACATCAGAATTCCTATGAGAGCAGGTCAAAGCATAGATTGCTGAGTCACAACTCAGGAGTTTCTGATCCAGAAGTTCTGGAGTGCTGCCTGATCATTTGCATTGCTAACAAGTTTCCAGGTGATGCTGGTGCTTCTAGTGGAGGAACCAGGATTTGAGAATCCCTGACCTAGAGGATGAATGACGGAGTATGCTTTGCAGCTGAGAGAAAACAGCAACCACCCAGACTCAGTTGGCTTCCTCATTACTGTGGCTTGGCTTATTTATTCTCAGTAGGCTTCTCCTCATTACTGAAGTGTCCTGGGTCACTTATTTATGTAGGGAACCCCATTTTTACTCACTAGGCTGGAGCTCCCTGTGATAGAGTGATTGGGGTTCATAGTTTGCCAACTATAAGGAGCTCAAAATTTCATCCCTATGACTGTTTAAAATGTTAAGGAGAAGATGCGAGCTCCCAGAGGTGCTACCTCCATTTGCACTGGATACCCAACACAGGAAGCACAAAGAAGTCTCTAGCAGAAGCCCTACACGGTGCCAAGTCTATAGCGGCTCTGGAGAACTTTTAACTAATGGGCACTTGTAAACGTAACAGGATTTCCTACCAGTGTGAATGCCTTGGGTAAAACGCTCATTAAACTATCAGCCAGCAGAGAGGTGTTGCTTCTGGGAAGGGGGTCGCAGCATCATGCAATGGAAAGAGACCTCCCCAGGTCACCAGGATTCTCAGCTTCTCCAACCACCCACCACCCACCACCCACCTCAGACTCAAATTCTCTTTCAAAGCCCTTTAATGGATTTTACAACTCTCCTCCAACTTAATCAGGAAAATATTCTCTTTCTCCAATCCAAAATATATATTCGTTTTAAATCTACTATTTTCTCTTGTTGGAGAAGATCTCTTCTGTGAAAATTGAAAATGACTGGCCGCTGTCCATGATAGGACAGTTCTTCATATACTTAAAGTTCTTTATAAATTCACTCCTGAGTATTTTTTTCTTTCTGTACCAACATTAAAAAATGAAGGTCCAAATGTGGTGATGCATGCTTGTAATTCCAGCACTTTGGGAGGTCGAAGTGGGAGGATTGCTTGAGCCCAGGAGCTCGAGATCAGCTTACAGAACATGGCAAAACCTCATCTCTACAAAAATAAAAAAATTAGCTGAGTTTGGTGGCGCATACTTGCAGTCACAGCCACTTGAGAGGCTGAGGTGAAAGGACAGCCTGAGTTCAGGAGTTTAAGGCTGTGGTGAGCCATGAGTGTATCATTGTACTCCAGTCCAAGAGACAGAGTTAGACCCCAGCTCAAAAAATAAAAAAATTTAAAAGATTCCATAGCACAAAATGATATACAATGAAAAAAGTCTTCTTCCTATCTCAGGCCCGTGGGCTGCTTTCCTAGAATTAACCTCCAACAATAGTTTCATATGTACCTTTCAGAAATTTTCCATCTATACTTTTACACACACACACATGGTTTTTTTTTAAACTTAATTACATATCTTGGGGTCTCTTCATATCAGTACACACACTTTGTTATAAGAATGTATACCATAAATTATTTGTGTCCAGTTTTGTACTTTAGACAGTGTTGTAGAGACCGCTTTGATTATTTTGTTACATATCTGTGGAATTGCCACGCCAAAGGCTTGTGCATTTTAAATTCTGGCAGATTATATTCTAGAGATTGCACAGTTTTCATTCCCTTCAGTAATGTTCAAGGGTGTCAGTGATTTTTCATATATGTTCATCTATACAGTGTGTTGACAAGCTTTCAAATTTTGCCTCATATGCAAAAATAATGCTATTTCAGATTTAAATTGACATCTCTTTTATGAGTGTCATTGAGAACATTTTCTTATGTGTAAGTACCATTTGCATCTCTTTGAAGTTTGTTTATATCCTTTTACTCATTTTTCTGTTGGTTGTTAAACTTTTTCCTATAGTTTTGTAGGCTATGTTTACATATCAGGGATTAGCCATTGTCTGTCATATTTGTTGTATATTCTGTTGTAGAATTTTAAGTATTTTCTCCTATTTGGTCATTTCTCTTGATTTGGTTCTAAAGTGTTTTATGCCATGGAACAATTTTTGATTTTTATGTAGTGAAACACAATCACGCTTTTTCTTAGTGACTTCTGGATTTTATGTCAGAAGGCTTCCCCAATTTGAGATTATTAAAAAGAAAAAAGATCTTTCTTGTTTTCTTCTAGTACTTTTGTGGTTTATAGCTTTGTGACTCCTTGGTGTAGGGAGAGAGAGATTAATACAGCTTTATTTTGCTCCCACTTGTTTCAGCACTGCTTACTGAATAACCCATTTTTTCTTTACTGATATGCAATGTGACTATTATAATAAACTAAATTTCCATTTTAACGTGAGCATGTTACTTGTATAATCTGTATTTATTCCATTGGTCAGTCTATTCATTTGCCAGAAACTCATTATAAGAAATGCTATAACTGTATAATGCATTTCAGTATCTGGAAAGAATAGTATCCACCATTACTCTTTCAGAATTTTCTAGACATACTAGCGTCTTTACTTTCCATGGAAAATTGAAAATCAGTCTGGAATTGAAAATGACCATGTTTTATTTCTTGAACACGTCTACACTGTTGGTGGGAGTGTAAATTAGTATAACCTCTGTGGAAAACAGCTTGGCGATTCATAAAAGATCTAAAAATTCACCTCCCTTATGACCCTGCAATCCCCCTACTGGGAATATAACTGGAGGAACTCAAATCACGCTGTGAAAAAGATACTTGCACACACATGTTTATTGCAGCATTGTTCACAATAGCAAAAACATGGAACCAACCGTGCTGCCCATCGAAAGAGGACTGGATTAAAAAAAATGTGGAACATACACATGATGGAATATTATGCAGCCATAAAGAAGGACAAAATTATAAGCTTCACAGCAACTTGGATGGACTTAGAGTCTATAATACTGAGTGATCTATCACAGAAACAAAGAACCGAGTATCACATGTTCTCACTCATATGTAGAACTTGAACAATTATCATAATGCTATCAGATAAGGATTGGCAGTAGTGGGAAACTGCCAGGGTGGGGGGATGCACCTCGTCAACAAGGGTACCTGCTTAATGACCATTTATATACCTAATCCTGAATTGTATCCCACATATTTAAAATAAAAAATATAAAAAAAGAAAATTACCATACTGGTATTTTTGTTGAGATTGCATTACATTTAGGGAGAATTGACTTTTATTAAGTCATCCGATCCAATAACAATGTTAGCATTTCAATTTATTCATGTTTTCTTTTGTGTCCTTAAGTGGCATTTTAAAGTTTTTTCATATACAACTTGAACATGTCTTGTTAAGTTCATTCCTAGATAATTTTCAGATGCTTATTATAAATGAACATTTCCTTCCATTTTGTTTTCTAACTTCTGTATATTTTTGTATCCTATGTTTATACTCATCAATTTTATGAATTATTTTACCATCTATAATACTTTTCAAGTGATTCTCCTTTGTACTGTCCGCAAATAATAATTTTGTCCATTCTTTTTCTATGTTTTTATCTATTTATCTCTCCTCTTTCTGTCTCCTCTTTTGTGATGGTTGGTACATCTAGAACGTTGTCAAATAGTGGGAATAGTGGACATCCTAGTCTTGCTCCTGATTTGAATAAGAAGGTTCCTAGGGTTTTCCCATTCAGTGTGATTCAAGCTTCTGTTAATGACCTTGTTATTTTATTGAGTTTATATGTTATAAAAGCATCCATTAATAACATTTTGTTAAAAGGGGGGCACGTGCCAGGCTCGGTGGCTCAGATAGTAATCCCAGCACTTTGGGAGGCTGAGGCGAGAAGATTGCCTGAGCCCGCGGGTTCGGGACCCACCCTGGCAACTTGGTGAGACCTCATTTCTACAATAAATAATAATAATTTTTAAAAAACTAGTCGGGCGTGGTAGCGCGCGCCTGTAGTTGCAGCTACTTGGAAGGCTGAGGCGGAAGGATGGCAGGAACCCAGAAAGTCGAGGCTGTGGTGGCTGGGAGCGTGCCACTGCCCTCCAGCCTGAGTGACAGAGTGAGACTCCAACTCAAAAAAAGCCGGAGGGGGGGCATGTAACATCATGAAGGGTACGTGATCCTAAACCAGGGTAAGGACGGACCAGCTGGGGGCCCAAACTTCACCTGTACATAAACTGCTTATGTACTTCATTCTGACTTGCACCTCACATCTTCACAATAAAAAATAAATAAAAAAAGACTTTGCAGGATAAAAAAATGTATAAAAATTTAAAAATGAATGTCAGATAATTAAATGACTTGTCAGCACCTATGGAAGTGATTATAATTTTTTTTTTTACCTATTAATAAACTATAGCAATAGCTTTTTCCAATAGTGAATAATACATAGCTAATATTTATTCTGTAGTTACTTTGTGCCAGGCACTGTACACTGTTTAAAGCACCTATGTGTGTTAATTTATTGAGTCCTCTCAATATACCATCATTAACCACATTTTACAAATGAGAAAACTGAAGAACAGAGAAGTTAAATAATTATGTGTCCAAGGTCCTGTATCTGGTGAGTACCAGAGCCAGGATCTGAACACAAACACTTTGGCTCCCAAATCTACACTCTCACCACTCAGCAGCCATCTCTGAATTTCTGACGAGGAGGAGGTAGCATTCTCTTAATGTACTGCTGGCTTCTGTCTGCTAACACTCTATTTAAATGGTTTATGTTTTTGTTTGGTGTTTTGCCTTGGTAGTAATAGATAACTTTGGACTATCATTTTTCTCCTTGCATGTGTGTTTTGTTTTTGTCAAGTTTTGAAATTGATATCTCACTAGCTTCAAAAACTAATTTGAGAATGTTTCTTCTTTTATTGTGGCCTGGAAAAGTTTAAGTAATCCTACAATTATTTTCTTCTGTAAAGATTTAGTAGAAGACATTCTTTGCATCCCTGAAAGTGTCTGATTCTAGTGTTTTTGAGGGAGTTGGATTTTTTATAATGTATGCTATTTTTTTCTGATAATAGGTCATTTAGATTTTCTATAACTTCTATGGTTGGTTTTAGTAATTTACATACAAAGCAGCCCAATTTACTTATTTTCATTCTGTATTAATGTACGTTTCTATTTTTTTCTTAGTTATGTTAGCCAGCAGTTTAATAGTTTTGTTATGTTTTCAACTAGATTGTGAATGTATTTGTTGCTTCTCCATTTTATTACATTTTCAGCTTTAACTGCAATTACTTCTACCCATTTCTAATTTTGTATATTTTGCTCCATCTTTTTACTTGACTAGGTTGTCTAATGGTTTGCTATCTATTTATTGTTTTCTTTATTTCTCCCAATTGCCATCTTTTGGATCTATTTTTAGTTCCACTTTAAATAATTCCTTTTGCCTTATTTAGTTATATTTGATAATTAGGTTTATCACTTACTGGATTAACTGCTTGTATTAACTATTTTCATTCTTTTTTATTTAGCCATGCTAGGTAATAAAACTATGCTATGAGAGGCAATATTCTTAAGGTTGTGATATATACTTCTCGCATTATTGCTGTTTTCTAGATACTGTACAGAATTTTAAATTTTTTTTAATTTTCTCAATGGACCAAGAGTTAAGAGAGAGAGCTTCATGATTTCCAAGTGGTTAAGATATTCTTGTCTTTTATTTAAAGATAAATTTCCATTTTAACTACATTGAGAACAGAGATTGTGATATATAATATTTCTATTTGTTGAAATTTATTAAAATTTTCCTTTGTGGTCCAACTTTTACAAATATGATTATTTTTATCAATATTTCAGGGATGATTAAATAATGGGTATATTCTTTGTATTCAGAATTTATAGGCATAGATACATACAGATGTAGATAGATATAGATATACAACCTGTGTGTGCACACACATTCTACTGTATTAACTATGGGATTAGATTTCCAATAGCCTTACTTATTTTTTGTCTGCTTGGTCTGTATGGGCTGAAAAAAGTGATTTAAATTTTCTCATCACAATTATCTTTTCATCTATTTCTATTTGTATTTATTGTAGTTTTCTTTCATGCATTTTGAAGTAATGCTGACTGCTACATGAATTATATGTTTATCATTACAAAATGTTCATCTTTGTTTTGTATAGTGTTTTGCTGCTTTGAATTTAACTTTTTTTTTGAGTTGGAGTCTCACTTCGTAGCCCAGCCTGGAGTGCAGTGGCACACTCACGACCACCCCAGTGTTGACCTGCTGGACTCCAGTGATCCTTTCACCTCAGCCTTCCAAGTAGCCAGAACTACAGGCACGCACTACCACACCCAGCTAATTTTTGATTTATTGTAGAGCTGAGGGCTCACCAAGTTGCCTGGGATGGAAATATAACTTTGATTGATATTAATATCATGATCCTTGCTATTTTTTGCTTGCACTTAATTTCCACGCCTTTGCTTTACCTTTTATTGCTTTTTAAAAAACTTTTACTTGCTTTACCTTTACCTTTTACTTTCCAAGGCATTTTATTATAGCTGTACTTATTGAATGTATTATATGACTGAATTATAATTTTATAAAATCAATGTGAGAGCCTTTTTCTTTTCTTTTTTTTTATTTTTATTTTTTTGAGTTGGAGTCTCACTCTGTCGCCCAGACTGGAGTGCAGTGGCCGCTCCCGGCCACCGCAGCCTCGACCCGCTGGGCTCCGGCGATCCTTCAGCCTCAGCCTTCCAAGTAGCTGGAACTACAGGCGCG
>CAUYQG010301076.1:0-15789 GCA_963574415.1 Tarsius wallacei | reverse complement strand
AAAAAAAAATAAAAAATAAAAATAAAATAAAGGCCAGGCTCATTGGCTCAACCTGTAATCCCAGCACTTTGGGAGGCCGAGACGAGTGGATTGCCTGAGACCACAGGTTCAAGATCAGCCTGGGCAATTCGACAAGACCTTGTCTCTACAATAAATTTTTTTAAAAATTTAGCAGGGCGTGGTAGTGCACACCTATAGTTCTGGCTTCTTGGAAGACTGAGGCAGAAGGATTGCCGGAGCCCAGCAGATCGACGCTGGGGTGGCTGTGAGCATGCCACTGCACTCCAGTCTGGGCAATGGGGTGAGACACCAACTCTAAATAAATAAATAAATACATAATAAAATAAAACTTTAAAACACCCTAAATATTAGCAACCATCCTGGGTTCCAAACCCTAGCTCCACCATCACTTGTCATCCATGTGAGCATTTGCAGGTAACTTCTTTGGGCCTCAGACTCCTTATCAACAAACTAAAGATATCAAAGGCACTGACTCATGGAATTGTGTATTGATATAATGCTATATAGTACATTAAATATAATGTAAATTAACATAATGCAGTAATAAATTTGAGAGGAGCGGGTAGTGGTTGAGGGTAAAGACACTGAAGTCAGATTACTTGGGTTCAAATTTCAGCTCTACTACTTACTGGCTGTGTGATCTTGGGCAAGATATTTAATCTCTGTCTTATTTTCATCATCTGTAAAAGAAGATATATTAATACCTATTTCACAGTGAGTGAACATAAATAGAAAAAGGAGGAAAATTTAAAAATGAAAAGTGCAGAATCCTAGAGCACCCCAACACAAGTTCAAAGAAAGGAGGAGGACGACACTGAGAAGGTGTTACCAGTGAAGTATGAGGAAAAGTAAAAGAGTGAGGTGTGATGGAAAGCAAGGGAAAAAGCTGAATCATAGAAATTGCTGGGATCAACTGTGTCAAATGTGGTGAGAAATTAAAGCAAGATGAGAGGCTGGGTGCCGTGGCTCATGCCTATAATCCCAGCACTTTGGGAAGCCGAGGTACAAGGATTGCCTGAGCCCATGGGTTTGAGACCAGGCTGGGCAACTTGGTGTGATCTCATCTCTACAATAATTTTTTTTAAAAAATGAGCCAGGTGTGGTAGTGCACGTCTATAGTCCTAGCTACTAGGAAAGTTGAGGCAGAAGGATCGCCTGAGCCCAGCAGGTGGAGGCTACAGTGGCCACGAGCAGCGTGCCACTGCACTCCAGCTTTGACAACAGAGTGAGACTCCAACACACACACACACACACACACACACACACACACACACACACACAAAGATGAAGACTAAGAATGGGCCACTGAATTTAGTAATAGGGAAATCATTGATTACTTCATTGGAATCAAATCTTCAGAGGGTTTGGGGAGACATCCTGATTGAAGTGTGTGGAAGAGAAAATGAGAGAAGAGAAATTGAAGACAGCCCACACAGACAACTCTTCTGAGTTCTACGGCAAGGGGGATTGATGAAAAGGTACAGCAACTAGTGAGAGAATGAGGCCAAGAAAAGATTTTATTTTAGCTGGGAGAAACTACAATACATTTGCATGTTGATGGGAGTGATCTAGTAGAGAGCAAAGAGAAATATTATGGAGAAGATAGAAGTGTTGCTAAATCAAGGTCTATGCAGCAAGAGAAGAGAGGATCAAGTGGACAAGAGAATGTCTACCAAAAGCGAGAACATAGATAGCAACTCTGTCACAATACTCTGTAGGAAGGCAGAGCATCAGGGTTTAGATACTGGTAGATATGGTGGTGGAAACTCCATGGAGGTTCTCTTTTTATTGCTTCAGTTTTCATGGTGAGAAAGTTGAGAGTGACAACAGAGGAGAAGGGGTTACAAGGTCTGAGGGAGAAGAGAAAATGTGAAGTAGCAGTCTAGGAGAATGGGAGACTGATTGAGCAAGTGTGATTGCCCAGCAGCATTCAGGGTCCACTTAAGGTTTTCATCATGAACATAAAGTGAGACCAGTGAGAATGATCGCAAATTTCCCTCCAGCAAAATTCAGCTTGTAGGCTCAGACTAGGAGGGATTTCATCAACTGTAGTTTCATGAAGCAGCACAATGAATGAAGGGAGAAATGGAACAAGGGAGTCAGGAGTAGATGTGTACAGATGATTATTATCGGCCGTGAAATTAAGCTGAGTAAGAAAGGTAATGAGATTAACAAAGGAGAAAAAAAAAAGAGTTTGAAAGTGATAGATTCCATAGCACTGGGGGGTGGAGAGAGTATTGGGGTACAGGCATCAAATGATGACTGGATGAGAGCTGAGAGAGTGCTGGCTGGAGAGTGGGATATAAGAAGTTGGGATTAGGATGAGTTTGGATTTATTAGTAATTACAGGGTCTAAGATATGAGACCGTGTGAGTGAGGGGCTGCCCTAAACAAGAGACAAGTTTGTTAAAGAAGAATTCAAGGAAATAACAGGCTAGGAGATTGAAGGAATTCCTTGTGGGAGCATTAAAATTAGCAAGAATTATGAATATATGTATTAGAAAGCAAGAGTGTAACCATAGAAAAATAAGAGAAAAGACTAAAGATTCAGTAGATGACAGAAGAAATAGGGGTCATGAGGGATAAAACCTGATAACATGAGCTTCAGTGTTGAAAGGCTACAGGCAGGCAAGGGGGAAAATGAGCTGGCAGCAGCAACAAGTGGCAAAGAGACCTCGGCCCTCGAGCTCAAGTAAGAGAACTATGGAAGACAAAACAGCCATCACTTGAGACAGCCGTCAGGGAAGCACAGGTCTTAAGCGCAAGCCAGGTTTCTCTTAGAGGAAGGTGAAAGGAATATTCAGTAAATAAGTTGAGGGTACAGGAGATTTTACTTCTAATGAAAATGGGATTCTGAAGGAACCAAGGAAGAATTGTAGGAATCACAGAAGAATGCGAAAAGAGAACAAATGAGGATCTATCACGCTCAGTGAGGATTAGAATGTGAAAAGGGACAGGCAGTCTGAATGTCTAGGGACTCCTTTGGTGACTGCCATAAATAGGTATCAATGGAATCATAGAGTTGTCCCAGCACACATGAGGCAGATGCTAGAGGTTGTAAGTGTTGGCGAGGAAGAAGCGATGGATTCCTAGGGCTTCCTAGCAATGAGACTAGAAGACCGTGACTAAAATGGTCTTAGCCTAATGCACAACCGTTATCTCAGCCTCTGTCAGGAAAACAACAGTTGCAGATTATGCATACACTGACTGCTGTAGATGATCCCAAAGATATCTAGAGTGGCCATGTACCACATCAAGCTGTGCTTGTTCTCCTTCCGCCATCCCCAGCTTCACTGTCTAACCAAAATAATGACTCTGTTAAAGAGAATTTTGAGAAGGTTGGAATAGAAAATTGATGTCATGGCAGAATAAGAAGGATAAAAATTTATACCAGAGGGAGCTGCTGCCTTGTGTATTCCTCAATCCATTGTGACTATCTACTTAACTTTCTAGTAGGATGAACCCTGCCTTATCCCTTTCTAGAAAGTCCATGACCTCTTGCACTTTTCTCGATTCAAATAGATTTCACCTCTTCCTAGTATTTCCTTAAAATAACCATAGTAATACATGCTAAAATTTATCTAGCATGTTAGAATATATGTATGTGTGTATACGTATCTGTGTGTGTGTGTGTATGTGTGTGCTTTTTTTTTAAAGAGACAGAGTCTCACTCTGTTGCCTAGGCTGAAGTGCCGTGGTGTGATTATAGTTCACTGTAGCCTTGAACTCCTGTGCTTAAGCAAACCTTTCACCTCAGCTTCCTGGTAACTAGGACCACAGGCATGATACCACATTTGACTTTTTTTTTTTAAATAGAGACAGGGTCTTGCTATGTTACCCAACCTAGTCTCAAACTCCTGGCCTCAAGCAATCCTCTTGCCTTAGCCTTCTATGTTGTTAATTACAGAAGAAGTGGTAATTAAAATTTTTTAAATTTTCAATATTTTAAAAATTATTTTCTGCTTTATGTATAGCGGCAACAAACTTCAACATACAAAAAAGTTCATGAATCCTTGAGAGATCAACCTAAATCTTCAAAAATGGAATTTTCCTACTTATGAATAAAAAGCCTTCTAAATTAATCAGTTATTTAACTGGTTTTATTCAAGGTCAATAAGTTGCTTTAAAAATATTTCCTTCAGCCAGGCACAATAGCTCATGCCTATAATCCCAGCACATTGGGAGGCTGAAGTGAGAGCAGTGCCTGAGTCCATGGGTTCAAGACCAGCCCGGGCAACTTGGCGAGACCTCATCTCTACAATAAATCAAAAAGTTAGCCAGGCGTGGTGGTGCACGCCTGTAGTTCCAGCTACTTAGAAGACTGAGGCAGAAGGATCGCCTGAGCCCAGCAGGCTGAGGCTGTGGTGGCCATGAGCGTGCCACTGCACTCCAGCCTGGGTGACAGAGTGAGACTCCAACTCAAAAATATATATATATTTCCTTCAGTCATAAGCGGATGCTGAACATTTACCATAATAGTCTAAGAAAGGGATTGGCAGTAGCAGGATACTGCCGGGATGGGGTGGAGGTGGGGAACACAACATCAATAAGCGTACCTGATCTCAAACAAGGCAAAGTGGGGACCAAAGTGAGGTCTAAACTTTAACTGTTACGATGTCCACTTGTCTACCTAACCCTGAATTGTACCCCACATCTTTAAAATAAAATAAAAAGAAAGTGAGGAGGATGATGGCTATAAAATAAAAAAGACTTAAAAGACAAAAAAAAAAAAAAAGCTGCCTGGACCTTCTTGTCTTTCTGCCATGTGAGGACCCAGTGTTCCCTTTTACACCACTTCTGCCATGTGAGGAAGCAGCAAGAACTGCCATCTTGAAGCAGAAAACAAACTCGCAACACCTTGATCTGATCTTGAACTACCCAGTTTCCAGAACTGTGAGAAATAAATTTGTTTAAGCAAATAATAATAATCATAATTCCTATAATACTCAGTTTGAACTTAATTCTACATTTGCTAACATTCAGTTGATTGAATTCTTAATGGTATATTCCAAATATAGTCACTGACAAGATAGGCTAAGATGCACTCTGTGCTCCAAAACATCATCTTAGGTAACCTTATCATTATCCAAGCTTCTACTAACTAAATATAGGATTTACCTATATTCTCATAGACCAGTAATGCTGGGGAGATTAAACAGAAGTATTGATCTCTTCTAATGGGTACACTTATCAACCAAGAACAAGATGACATGAAGGATTCTATCAGTCTGTTTCCTAATAGTCACCTATTAGTTCCCCGTAAAATGGGTATTAAGGCGAGCTTAACACATACATAATTTACAAAAGCGCATTCAGGACTAAGAGCATCCATCAAGGAATAATGAGGCACCCTGAGACTAGTAACAGTGGGAAGCCACAACTATCTTTAAGCTTGAAAGTGCAACAAAAGAAAACGTTTTGAAGAACCAGCAATACTAGTTAAGCTTAGCAGGAGCTATGATCCTTTGTAGAAAAATTCAATCAGTGCCCATTCATGGCTTCATAAGGAGATTTCCACAGGAATCAATTTACCAACCTTACCTTCCTCCTACCTGCCAATATCCTGTTGATTCTTTCTGTTGGCTGAAACCAACTAGAAGCCAGAGGGCTAAGACATCTGTTCTTGTGCATCCTCTGGGACACATAACAGTCTCAAGAAGGGTGACAAGTGGCTCTGGAGGAACAAATGGAGACTATCCAGCACAGGGCCAATGCATGTGAGGTATTTCAACAAAGGAAGAGGCAACAGAGAATAGAAGAAGAGTGATTGCTAATGGAGCAGCATGGGATAAAAAGACTGAGTTCCAAGAAAAATAAGTGAAAAAGTGTCCACACACAGTCATTCTATCTCCCTTCTGCTTCATCAAACTTACATCATTCGAAATGCTCATGAGACCCAAAATCAAAAGAAGATTCTACAAGTTTTTAGCATTAGGCTGTTCATGAGCAATGTTGGATATAAAGACATAATAGTTCAATGCCTTCAAAGCACAGAGAAAAAAGAAAAAAAATTAACCTAGTGTACTCTTACCTAACGAAATAGTAAAACATAAGGACAAAATACAGAAATTTATAACATTTAAGGACTCTCAAAATCCATATCACCTAAAGCCTTTCTTAGGAAATTGTCTGAGTATATGCTCCCACAAAACAAGGTAATAAACCATAATAAAAGAAACTGAACTACTTGAAAAAAAGCAATTAAGAGAATTTCCACGCTTAGAAAAAACTCAAGACTATGATAAATGCAGATGATACAAGTAATTAAAGAATAAGGGATCAATCAGTTCTCACCAGAGATTAAAAGAAAAATCTGTAAAAGAAAGGCAGCTTAAATTTGAAGCACATTAAAACTTAGCATGAAGCCGGGTGCAGTGACTCACACCTGTAATCCCAGCACTTTGGAAGGCTGAAGCAAGAGGATTGCCTGAGCCCAGGAGATGGAGACCAACCTGGGCAACTTGGAGAGATCTTGCCTATAATAAATCAAAAAATTAGCCAGGCACGTGGTGCATGCCTGTGGTTCCAGCTACTTGGAAGGCTGAGACACAAGGATCACCTGAGCCCAGCAGGTCAAGGCTGCAGTAACTATGAGTGTGCCACTGCACTCCGGCCTAGGCAACAGAGTGAAACTCTTAAAAAAAAAAAAAAAAAAAAAGGCGAAAAACAAAAATGTGGCATGAGTTTGAGTAATAATAAAAAGAATATTCTCTTAGCTTTGATATTAGATTTACTTTCTTTTATATAACACTGGATCCTGACATTGTAAATTTAGAGAAGGATGTATAATCACCATGTATTACTTGACTCATGGCAATATTTTTTAACGGCTGAAATACTGTGAATATTATTTATTGGCTTTGATGTGAGGAATTTACTTACAGCTCATTCTAATCTGCAGATTCGAATACAAATTTATGAAATTAAAAATATTGTAAAAGGAAAGCAGAGTTGATACATATAGGGAGATGATAGGAGGAAGAAAAAGTCTCAGAGCAAAGAGTGAGAGTAGTAGTTTCCTCACCCTGGTGGGGGAGGGAACATTTTCTTTAGATAATAGAATAAGAAATGAGAGTTGGGTAGTTGAAGTTGTAGGGTTACCAGTGGAGAAACTGAGAAAAGTAATGTTAGTGTCAAAAGGAGGAGTAAGGGATAGCAGACAGGATAAAATAACGGAAGTGACCTATGTGGTATAGAAACACATGAAATCAACATTTATCTTAGAATATGCCCATAGATAACTAATTTAATCAATGAAGACTTATCTGACCATGAGAAGAAAACTATCAGAAAACCTAAAATAAGAAATAGTAAAAAGTGCTTACCTCTGGAGAGTGACAAGAGGCTTGTGAAGGAGAAAAGATGACTACTATCAGTCAAGGCCCAATCAGGAACAAGAAGCAATCCAGTGATATGAACATGAAAAGTTACATACACTCATGCACTCTACAATGACTTCAGTCAGTGACGGACCACATTACAACAATGATCTCTTCAGATTATAATAAAGCTGAAAAATACTGATCACCCACTGCTGCAGTCATCATAAGCTTTGTTGTGCAATCTATTTCTCACCTGTTTGTGGTGACATTGATGAAAACAAATTTACTGCTCTGCCAGTCATGTAAAATATAACACATATAGTTATGTACAGTACATAATACTTGATAATGTTAATAATGACTATGTTGCTGGTTTATGCATTTACTCTACCACATTTTTCATTATTATTTTAGAATGTGTGTGTATGTATATGTGTGTGTGTGTATAATATATATATATATTTATTTATATATATATATATAAAATGTTAACTGTGAAACAGTCTCAGTCAGGTCCTTCAGAAGGTATTCCAGAAGAGGGCATTGTTATTGTAGGAGATAACAATCCTATTGCCAGACAAGATGTGGAGGTGGAAGACAATGATATTGATGATTCTGACTCTGTATAGTCCTAGGCTGATGTGTGTGTCTGTGTCTTAGTGGTTTTCTTGTTTTGTTTTGTTTTTTACTTTATTTTTAAATTGTGGAGTACAAGTCAGGATTGCGTACATGAGTGCTTTAGGTACAGGTGAAGTTTTGGGCCTCCCATTGGACCTCGGTTCACCTGAATTAGGATCAGGCACCCTTATTGATGTTACGTGCCCTCCCCTTGTGTCTCAGTTTTTAACAACAGCAACAAAAGATTAAGAAGTAAATAGAAAAAAAAGAAGAAAAATAGAAAAATGTTTACAGAATAAGGGTATACAGAAAGAAAATATTTTTACACGGCTGTACAGTGACTACAAAGAGTCAAAAAGCTAAAAAAAACTTTTTAGTTTATGAAGCAAAAAAGTTGTAGTGAGTAATGTTATTATTAAAGAAAGAAAAATGTTTTATTTATTTTTTCTTTCTACAAACCTTTGTGTCAAGGGCTGACTTTCAATAGATCGCAGCAAGGGAGCTGCTCTGCTAGGTATGAAACCCCGCAGAAGCAGGTCATCTACCAATGGTTTAGCACCAGGTTCTCCGCGAACGTAGGTGTGTGACGGGCAAGGGGGCGGCAGCCTTTCCAGCCGTGCCCCAGAAATATATGTTTTATAAATGTAGTGTAGTCTGAGTGCACAATATTTATAAAGTCTACAGTTGTGTACGGAAATGTCCTAGTCCATCACATTCACTCACCCTTCACTCACTGACTCACCCAGAGGAACTTCCAGTCCTGCAAGCTTCATTCATGGTAAGTGCACTCAGGTGTGCTGTTTGTTATCTTTTATACTGTATTTTTAGTTTGCCTTTTCTATGGTTAAATATGTCTAGATACACAAATACCATTGCATTTCAATTGCCTGCGATACTTAGTATAATAACATGCTGTGCAAGTTTGTAGACTTGAAACAATAGGCTACACCACAAGGTCTCAGTGTGTGGTAGGCTATACCATGTAGGTTTGTGTAAGTGTATTCTGTGATGTTCACACAAATAAAATCACCTAAGGCTGCATTTCTTAAAACATATTCCCAGCCAGGCTCGGTGGCTCAGCCTATAATCCCAGAACTTTGGGTAGCCAATGCGAGTGGATTGCCCGAGCCCGCCAGCCCAGGCAACTTGGCAAGACCTCATCTCTAACAACAAATCAAAAATTAGCCAGAGGTGGTAGCGCATACCTGAAGTTCTGGCTACTTGGAAGACTGAGGCGGAAGGATCGTGGAGCCCAGCAGGTCAACGCTGGGGTGGCCACAAGTGTGCCACTGCACTCCAGCCTGGGCAAGTGTGAGACTCCCAACCCCCCCCAAAAAAAATTCCCATCAAAGGTAACATATGACTGTATAGTGTGCTATCAATTCTACCATGGAGTTGAAGTAACAAAAACTGACTAGCAAGAGCCAAAGAGAACTCTAAAGAATATAGGAATATCAGATTAAAAAGAGAAACTACAACCCCTTAAAGCTGAGATAGAGTGTCCAGGCCAGCTGAGTTTTCTGGAAATCTGCCATTTGGAGCTGGCAAGAAAACCACCCTCTCTGGTGCCAGGGGAAGTCATTCATAGGGCAGCCGTTTATAGGGAGGTGCCTCACCCGGAAATTTGCTGCAAAGCTACCAGAAGAGGCATTCAAGGAAGCTGTTGGCCACTGGGTACTGGCAAAGACATGCGCATTACAAGAGCCTGAGGCTGGTGAAGGCTGCCCATACTTTCAGCACTGGGCTCTGCAGAAGCCATCAGTGCTACAGGAAGTGATGAAAAGAGCACTCAAGAACCAAGAATAGAAGCCATGTGTCTTCCAGTGTCCTTCTAGCTCCCTCTACCATGAAAGTTTAACCTCATACGTGCTGCAAAGGGGAAATGCTTAAAGGGTCCAGGTCCATCTTTGCAGGGCAGACAATGAAGAGTAGATGTAGAACCGGGAAGCAGTAAGTTGATAGACTATCACACAGTAATCATGATTTTTCTTTATAAACCACTATGGACAATTCGATGCTTTTAATCATGTGGCTGATTTTAATAAAAATTATAAGTGATATTTTACTTCCAAAAACCCAGTATCTGCAATTCCCTGATTTTCAGGACTTCCTATTGAATATTTGCTCTTAGATCTCCCATATATTCTTTAAATTCATAAGGCATCCTATTCCCACCCCTCCCCTTCAGAAATACTTATTCCTGCTTCTCCTTCTATAATCTTTCCTACTTCACTTGATGGTCCAGGTGAGGAGATGGGAATTAATTTAGACATCCCTAACCAGTCTCTGTATCACGCACACACACAAACACACACCGCTACATTCAGTTTGTCACTAAGTAAGATCATTCTGTGTTCTTGTCTCCCTAAATTGTTCCCTCCTTTGCTTTCCTACTGCCTTACTTTAGTTCCTTATTACCTAATGGCCTCCTAAGTGGTCTCTCTCACCACTACACAACATATCAATCTATATCTCACACTGCCACCAGAAGACATTTTCCAAATTCTCAATTTTATGCTGTCTTTCAATCTTCCCTGAAATTCATCAATCGATCACCTTCTCTTGCTTTCCGAATAAAATTCAGATTCCTTGGCATGCCACATGAAGTTCTCAACATGACCCTGGATATATTTGATGCTCCAATCACACCAAACTTGAGGCATGTCTCCAACAGAACAAGATGTTATAATGGAAATCAGATACAATGCAATCAATTAATTATGAGACTTATTTTGTATTGTGTAAACTACTATTGATTATAAGTAAGTTTTTATTGGGAATTAATAGCTCACCACAGAGGAGGATAAAAACTCATATGGACAGAGCACAGCAACACATGACTGCTCTGAGTGCGTGGTTGGATACTCTGCAAACATCTTTCTTTGGGCTGCTGTCTTTGTGTTCTTTTGTATTACCTTCACAGCCTTGATAGATGCAGCAAGCACAGTTATTAGGTCAGGACCCAGCGACAGAAGAAACTGAGACTGTGTGTCAAAGAGTAAATAAGAATGTGTTTAATTTTGATTCTGTCCATTTCAATTTTGGGGCTTATAACACAAAGATACCCTTAGAACAAATAGTGAATATTTTTATTATTGAAATCTCTCCAAGAACAATAAAAAATTACTACTGAAATCTTGAAGCTCTCTAGCATTTTACCTGTTTTTTTCCATTGAAGATGGCCTTTTAATAATGGGAGCTTTCTTAAGAATGTAGCCAAACGTGCTCTGGTTCCTCTGTTTGCTAACTTTTGTTGTTTCTTTTTGACTTAGCAAAAATTATCATCACTTTTAGAATGGTTTTTCTGATTCTCTCAGCCAAAATCTAGCATTCTTTATCCCAGCCACTATAGACATATTTCTTCCCTTGACCCTGGCTCCCTAGGTTACAATTCGTGATTTCTTTTTTTCTCTGTTCTGCCTGCTGAGAGAAGGAGCTTGAGGGTAGAAGCTCTTCTTCAGTGTGTGTCCCCACAGCTTCAAGTGATGCTTCAAACATAGTAAGCTCACAGTATATGTTTTGTACAAAGCACTGACAGATTCATTGTACAATGCCTATTGATCACTTGTACCATTGCTAT
Organism: Tarsius wallacei; assembly: GCA_963574415.1. Classification (NCBI taxonomy): domain Eukaryota; kingdom Metazoa; phylum Chordata; class Mammalia; order Primates; family Tarsiidae; genus Tarsius; species Tarsius wallacei. The sequence goes on along the minus strand of CAUYQG010301076.1, from coordinate 4,248 downwards.
ATTGTTGTTTATTTTGCAAATTTTAAATGGTTCAAGAATTCTTCCTGAAAATTTTCTCAGAGGCTCCAAATTTCTAGCCTATATTAATTTGTTCCCGAGCATTTATTACCATGACACACATGCAAATTGAGGTAACACAGAGTGGAAAATCATTATATTCATTTCACATTCAGAGAACTGCACTACACTTAAACCTTTATCCATCCTACCTGATAAAAAATGATTAGCTGGCATTATCCTCTAAGATCTGTTTTTTTGCCAAACTAGGAAGGCATTTAGAAATCAATAGCTCATAAAACATGCTAATAGCTTCAAATAAGGTTTTCCAGAATTGTACCATTAGTGGAAATTCCTGAATAACCTGCACTGTATCCACCCTCTATCTCACACAGTCAACATTAAATCACAAACCGTGTATATTTATGTATTCGTTTGTTTACTTAAAATTTATACTCTAACTTCCACTAAAATAATTTTGTAGGAGTGATCATCTGGAAATATCATTAATATCCATATTTCAGGAAGCTTATGATTCATGGATGTGTGACAGTAGCTGATAGTAGCTTGCTTCTAACTCAGTAGCTTAGTTTTTATATCTGCTTTCTCTGGCTTTTGTATCAGCAATTTTTCACGAATAGTTTATCTATCAAGAATATTGTTCTATCACATAGCTTGTGTGCAGAGTATAGAGTGACTCTATGTGAATCTGTGTGTATGGAAAACAAAGAAAAGTTATCTAACATTTTTTATGTAACCAAATGATTGGTAGCTTTTCTAATGTTCAATAACTACAGCTGAGAACTCGGGAGCAAAACACTTTAGGGAAAATAATTATATTTTGAGAAAATCAATTGTTATAGCAAACTGTACCCTTAAAATGGATGCATCCATTACCTTGTATGTAAATTACATCTCAATAACTAGAAAAAATTATATCTACAGTGACAGAAAGTATATTAGTGGCTGGGAAAGTAAGAAAGCTGTAAAGGGGTATGAAGAAAATTTTAATAGTTATAGAAGTGTTCTGTATATTGATTGTGGTTAGTGGTTATTTGGGTGAATATATGCGTCAAAACTTATCCAACATAAAAAAGGGTTTATTTTATCTTATGTAAATTATACCTCAATAAAGTTGAGTTTTTAAAAAATCAATGACTAAGCAAAGCAAAATTCTTTTATTAAGGCCCATTAAATTGCTATTTTAAAGATTTACAATAACAAATGATGAACACTATATCTTCGTGGTGACCTTTCTTTACCAGATGCCTCACAGATAAAAACAGTGAGTGCAGATCTCATTAAATAAGTAACATTTGTTTCATCCTCATGACCTTTGCACTTCTATTCCTTCTGACTCTCATGACTGATTCCTTTTGTCATTCAGGTCTCAGCTCAAAAGTCAACTCTTTAGAGGTGCTTAATAATATAGCATTGCTTCTGAGTGACTACCTTGTTATCCCGATTTATTTTCTTAATAGTATTCATAACTCACTGAGATTATTTCAATTATTTATTTTTTATTGTGGCTAAAAACACACATACACACAGAGCATGGTGACTGACCTCTGTTAATCACAGCACCTTGGGAGGCCAAGGCAAGAAGATCTCTTGAAGTCAAGAGTTGGAGACCAATCTGGGCAACAAAAGGAGACCCTGTCTCCACAAAAATTTTAAAAATTAGTGGGGGTGTGGTGGCACCCAACCGGTAGTCCTAGCTACTCAGGTGGCTGGGGTGGAAGGATTGCTTGATCCCAGGAGTTCATCGTTATAGTGAGCTATGATGGCACTACTGTGCTCTAACCTAGGTGACAGAGTGAAACCTTGTCTCTAAAAAATAATAAACACAACATGAACTTTACCTTCTTAATCATTTTAAGTGTATAGTACTATAGTGTCAACTACATGCACATTGTTAAGCAACAGATTTCTAGAACATTTTCATCTTTATAACTGAAACTCTATATCCATTGTACAAGTCCTCTCTTCCCTCTACTCTCAGCCAGTGGCAACCACCGTCTACTTTCTGTTTCTTAAGAATTTCACTACTTTAGATACTTCCTCTAAGTGGGGTTATGCAATATCTATCTTTTTGTGACTGGCTTATTTTACTTAGCATAATATCCTCAAGTTTCATTCACAGTCAACTATTAATATTTTTATTTGTTTATCTGATTATGATCAGTTCTCTCACTAGACTGTAAGTGTTGTGAGAGCGGAGACATTATCTTACTTTTTCATTGCTGGATTCTCTGCACCTAAACTACATAAAGAAAGTTCCATAAAGGTGGCAAGACTGAAGTTGAAGCTTGGAGGATATGATTAAGTAGAAGAAGTAATATTATTCCTCTACAACAAATGGCAGGAGTGTTGGCAAGGGTGTTAGAATAAATACTGCCTGTTAGTGGCATAAGGAGATTTGTATGATTCAATCATAATTAAAGATTAGTATAAAAACAGTTTGGTACAGGTAGATATGGCCAAACTCTTATGACCTTGAATATCAGTCTGAGTTTCCAGATTTTATCTTAGAGACAATAAAATGATGAAAATTTTTGAACAGGGAAACATTATAGTGAATATTACTTATAAACATCTACTAGATGCTGCACACCTTTGCATGCATTATCTCACTTAAAACTTGCAACAGTATTGTGTATAACCTTCATTCTTCAGTAGAATGTTTTGGAGAAACGATTAAATAGTGAGGATAATTCAGACTAGGGGAATAAGAATGGAATTATTTAATTATTTTTGTGTTTGACTGAAATTTTTTCAAACAGAAAAATAATAAGACAAAGTAACAGATTATGAATAGAGAAAGAAAGAGGAGAACAAAATTATTCCAATATGTATGACCAAGGTATTTGGACAAGTAGGAGGCACACAGAAATGTCAGGACAGTTGACTGGGAGAGTGGAAAGCTGGTTGGTGGAAGAGGAAAAGTTTTCAGCAGAAAACCTAAATAGAAAATTCCTCTAGATATTAAAAAATGTGGCACTGGAGTGGTTACAAAAAATCAATTTGATGACAGGGAATGTAAGTGTTTAGTTTTTTGTTTATTTCCACCAGAGAATGCTGTGGTTTTATGACTGAATTAGTGACTTAGCAAAATGTAAGTGTTGCCTTCTTTTTGTTTGATTTTCCTAACAGAAACAAATTCTTTACCATACTCATAATGATTCTAAAAAAATTTCACCTATATGAGGTTTGACTTTAATCTTAGCCTCTCAAGATACAAAGGAAGGAGTTCACACAGAGTGAGATCATGCAAACATACAGGAGCAAGAAGGATAGTATAGTTTAAAAATTATTATTTAAAAAGTCACACTCACCTTTTAGCCCCAAGTTTGCTCTTAAGTTTTACAAAGCCAAACAAATAAAACAGAATTGTTCCTGTGCCCCATAAGCCATCCTGCTCCTGAAGTCTCCAACAGTGTTTCAAAGATTTTAGAACCTGAAGTCTAAAAAGTGTTATCTTTTTGTAGTTTTGATCTTCATTACTTTTCGTTTCTTCATTAAGTCTTTTCCATATCTGCTACCCCTGGGACTTTGTTTCATGCTTGCATTCACACCCAGTTAAATGCTAATTACTCTTCAACATCATTTTTCCGATTTTCTTCCCTAAATTATTGTAGTACCGCATTGGGAACTTGAGATTTCAAGGAAGTCATTAAAAGGCTTAACGGTAATAGATAAAAAATAAGCTTTGCTGAATTTGGCTTCTCATTAGGTTTTTCAAAAGCTAAACTTTGGGTTTAATGTAAACATACTTACATTAAACTGTCATTTGTTTTTGTTTCAACTCTTCATCATTTATTAGTTTGATCAATGTGAACACACACATACATGCACACAATGTATATGTTTTATTCATTTATTCAACATTAAATGCACTAAATATTTTCCCAAAAACCGTATTCTTCCTTACATTAATATCTAATTAAAAGTTAATCTTTATCCAATATTTCTTAATATTTTTTTCCTAAACTAGCCTTATTACTAAAAACAAGAATATTAAGACTTAAATCCATTTGTGATTTTTTTTTTTTTTTTTTTGAGTTGGCGTCTCACTCCGTCACCCAGACTGGAGTGCAGTGGCCGCTCCCGGCCACCTCAGCCTCCACCTGCTGGGCTCCGGTGATCCTTCCGCCTCAGCCTTCCGAGTAGCCGGAATTACAGGCGCGCGCTACCACACCCGGCTAATTTTTTTGATTTATTGTAGAGATGAAGTTTCGCCTGCCCAGGCGG